>JBBDHG010000189.1:2407500-2620000 GCA_037951165.1 Lophius americanus | reverse complement strand
AGAAATGGTTCTGGAAAACGATTTTTTTTCACCCCCGAGCTTTACTGTGTGTAAGCGGAAATGGGCTGCTGACAATCACACGTCAGAGTGAGGCAGGGGAACCATAAAGGTTATGTGTACTGTTGTGTGTGGGTGTTTGTGTGTGTACGTGCCTGTGTGCGGGTCCTATGTAAGGGTAAAGAAGGAAAAATTGAACAAAAGCAAAGTTCAGATTGGTATCCAATCAGGAGTTCTTTCCTGAAAGCATCTTAAAGGGAAACAGGCATCACTATTTCCTTTCACCACAGAGGCCCAAACTGTTAACAGAGGCTTTAGCTACAATTTTGGGGATTTATGTTGTGGCAAGGTGAGAGACACTTTATGGTTTAAGATTTGGCAAGCAGAAGGGACGGTTCACAGAGTTCCTATTTATTCTTATCCAAACTAGGCTGAGTGTCAAATTCTGACATACAGATCCAGCCGTTGATGATGATCAGACTCGCCTCAGAACGTCAGGCTTGACTGACGGTTGTGACAAACATGCTTGTGAGATGTAGCAAGTCTCCCAAAAAGAGTCGGATTGCCTGGACAAAGAATTGTAATATCCCAGCAGAGAAACAATGTTTGTTTTTTTCGTATTTTAAGAATAAGGAAATTCTATTTTAAGATATTGTTTCTTATTATTTTTTTTCCTTCCTAAATATTAATCTTGGATAAAGGAAAATATTCTTAACACTTTAATGTACTCACCAAGCAAAAACCCCAACTATTTCTTTTCATATTTTATTTCTTTGGGGCATTTATTAATTTAATATATTTGACACACTTAATTTAACATTAAATGACAAATTGTTTGGTCAAGCATATTTTTAAAAAATAAAAAAAGTCAGTTTTAATTAGTTTGACTCAACAGTTTTTGAAAAGCATGTTTTTAGAAAAAGATTGACCATTATTAGATTTTCTTTGTTTCCATGAAGTAACATGATTCTGTCTAGCAGGTCCTAAAATGTTTTAATATGCCATAAAAATCCTACTTCTCAACTATGACTTCCTAAATAGCTCGGGTTGGTGCCTCCTCCTTGGTGGCCCCTTTTAAACTGTGGTAATTGCCAGGGCTCTACCCTTGGCCCCTTACTCTTTAGCATGTCCATCCTGCCACTGGTTCATATTATAAACAGGTTCAGTCACATTTTTCAAGAACAAATAGTGATTCAAAATGTGCTCAACCAAATAGTTGAGCAGGACATTAAAGGGTTATAAAATTAGTTCAATCAAAGTACTAAAATATAATTTTTTTAGTAAATCTTGAATAAAGGAATTTTTATTGCTTGTAATTAGCCAAACCTGAGGTAGCTCAGTGGGTAGAGAGGTCGTCAACAGATCAGAAGGTTGGCAGTTCGTGCCCAGCTGTCTACATGTCGTACTGCCCTTGAGCAAGACCCTGAACCTCATATGCTACCCTGGGTACTTCAAAGGGACTGCTTACTGCTCACTCAGGGATGGATCAAATGCAGACAAGTACTTTTACTATGTTGTATTGAGACTTAAAATGTAATTAATAAATATCCATTATTAAATTTGAGCACGTTTAAGGTCAATTGCGTTGTTTCGGTGGCTAGATTTTCATGCTTGTTCTAAAAAATGTCTTACCAAATTGGTGGATGATAATTTCAAGATAGTTTGATTAATTGGCTTCTTTCTAGAATCACTTTATTCGGATTTTGATTTTGTACATTAATTCCTGTATCAACTGAAACAAAAAACAACCACTAAATGTTCTAAAGCTACCTTTACTGAGATGATAAAATATCCTCCAGGCAAGTGTCGGTGACATTTTGATAAAATCTGCATGAAAATGAATAAAATGAAGCTCTACCAGAAGTTTATTCAAGAGGACTATTCCCGTTTACTTTCATACCATAATACACATCTTTCATCCATACTCAGTGTTCATTTCCTCACATGGTCTTGGGCTTTCAATGAGATACCACCTGTTCTGATCTGCAGGTCACATCTATCCAATAGCATAGAGGCATCAGCCGCTTCAGGGTTAGCCTACCATCTTGCTATCCACTTGATAAAAAAATAATTCTTTCTGGAGATTTAGTTCTTCCATGCATCTGTTATGTACCCATTGTGCCTTCCCTTCACTGTCCAGCCTTTTCAGATTCACTTAATTATCATCATTCATCAGCCTTAGTCACAGCAGAGTTATAAGCCGCCACCACCAGGAGTGTCTTGACTCCATGTAGGGATTAAATTTCATGTTACTCAGGGCAAATACCCTACAATATCAATCTCTCTGAAAATCTCTGTTCTACCAAATGCGACACAATTTTCAGAAATATCATGTACGCATAATGCAAAGGACGCAAGTAACGCGAGTTGATTATTTTGAACTTTGGTAAAATATTTGTGTTGTGTCACAGCATGACGCTGTGACACAACATTCGATAAATGAACCCAGACATAGAGCGATTCAGCTTTCCCACATGTGACTGACAAAAAATATAAAGCAGAACAAGTGCTGATGTAGAAAATAAACACAGATATTGTTCTTGTTGCTGCTCAAATGATCTTGTTATGGCATTCTTTTGAATAAAGCAAGGAAATTAAAGTTTGAACAGCAAAACTAAAATTGTTGGTGTGGTGCGAGATGAACAACGCAGAAGCACCAAAGACTTTGACAGACTAATTATCATATATCATCTCTTACAATAAACTACCGATTCACATATCTGCCCTGACTTAATTGAAAATAAATAACTACGGAATCCTGTCATTCCAAATATCACCATTGGACTATATTGGGGTGCCCAATATAACAGTTTGTTCAGACTAATGGCTAATACTTATGCTACTAGCTAGCAAGGTGGTGCAAATGAATACATCAACTCAATCCCGACTCAATGAATCCCGAAATCAGTATTTGGTTACGCGACTATCCTTCAGCCACGTTCCCCTAAACACAAATGCATCGCTGACCGAAAAGCGCGGTCTGGTGGCCTCGCCACCAGACTTTTAGCTGCTGTTTTAGCTGCTGTCAAACTGACGGCAGGGTTCTCTGGACAGAAGTATTGGCTAATTGCCACACAGTAAAATACAAACTGAAATACAAAACAATACAAATAGGGATATTTAACAATATGCTTTCAAGTCTTTGAATCTCTGAATGACAGAATCTCAGTACATCCACCACATGATTGACAGACTCACCTGTCTAGCTCGCCCTGTACCTCTTTGCTTCCGCTATGAGATATTTCTCGAGAAGAATTAACGTCTGAGGCTCGGACTGCGTTTCGTGCATACAGATGGAGGCCGCTGTCTGACAAGTATCTGTGAAGAGAATAAATTAGATTCTGAGCCTTGTCTGGACTTAACACCATATGGTCTGTGACACTGAATTGAAATGTGGCCTCATATTCATGATAATTCAAATCCACTCATTTTAAATGTTTTTATTGATAAAGAACGCTGGTCTTTGTACCATCGACCACCCGAACACGGAGTTCAGGTCGTTGATGGTACCCAGAGCCGCCCAACCCTTCAGGCAGACCTAGCAATTTCCTAGGGCACCATGGTTGGTGGCGGGAGCCAAGTCAGCTGGGAGTCATTGAACTGCGGAAGCAGAATGATAAATGACGATCATCAGTGGCAGCTAGCATGCCTGATGCAATGACCTCATTCATTTAGCCATTCTTTCTTAGGATGTCCTCATAACTTTTGTACCCTGAGCACCTCCATCTGCATCCTTCCTTTCAGCCCTCTTCTTCCCTTGATCCCTTTTGACAATTTGCGTCTCGCCTCAAGGGGGCGCTGAACACTTACCTGGAGGGTTCGGAGTGCCCGCTGTAGCGTCCGGTTGTGGTGCTTGCGCTTGTTGTGCATGCCCTGGGTGCAGTATAGCTGCCGGGCATTATAGGGGCGTCGCCGGCCTGGAGTCGTGGGGTTTGCTGTGATTGGCCCAGTCGCCAGGCCATAGGAGAGGAGCGGGCTGTGAGGCCTGGTAGACTCCGCCCATTGACCTCAGTGGTTACCGTGGTGTCAAAGGTCGTCTCTAGTGTGCTGGAGACAGAGGAAAAAAAAAAATTATCAGCGGTCTTTTCTGACAGCTGCTAATTCCTCTTAAAGGCTGCTGGGAAAAGCGCCTCTAATGAACAGAAAACATCAAAGCCATCATTCAGGTGAAAACAGAAGTCATAATTTGAGCAGAGCTGTCAACATCACTTGGGTCCTCCTTCCTTCAAGTCATATGTAGTTTCCTCAAATATTAATCTGTGTGCACTTATGTGTTTTTGACATTTCAATAGCAAAACGCAATTCTTGAGAAAACTGTGATGACACAATACCATGTCAGACATGACTATTATATGTTCAGGCTAATAGCCATACAGAAAAACAACAATGGCCAAAGGTGTTGTTTTCACATTATATTATTAATTTTATTATTATTAATTTTTTATAACACACTTTACATTAGGATCAAATCTCAAAGTGCTACAAGGTAAAAGCAGATAAAAGCACCATAAAAATATAATAATATTACATAAAAATATGACCAAAAAGCGGAAATGTTAATTAAAAGTTATAGGTTCTGCTAAAAAAAGGAAAGTTTTAAGTCCTTTTTTAAAAGTCTCAGTCATCTGTGGATCCCTCAAATGGTCAGGGAGGGCATTCCACAGACAAGGGCAGCCGAACTGAAGGCCGGATCACCCATGGTGCTGAGCTTAGTCCGGGGAAGGAGGAGGCGGTTTGAGTGGGCAGAACAGAAGGATCGTGTTGAGGTCAGTGGGGTGAGTAGTTCTTTTAGGTAGGGGGGTATATTGCCATGGATGCACTGGTGAGTGACGAGAGAGATCTTATAATCAATCCTGGTGGAGATGAGAAGTCAATGAAGGGAATGAAGAACAGGGCTGATGTTTTCGTGTTAACTCACTCTCATCAGGATCATTGTAGCACTGTTTTGAACGTACTGAATGTCTTTGAAGACTTTTATCAGGGATCCCAATGAGAAATTCATTCTGGAGAAGACAAATGTGTGGACCACCTTTTTAGCATCGCTAAAGGTGAGGGAAGAACGGAGTTTGGAAATATTTCTGAGATGATGAAAGGAGATCTTGCAGATATGTTTGATTTGGGATTCAAAAGTGAGTTGAGGGTTGAATCTTATGCCGAGGTTGGTGACTGATGAAGAGAGGGGAATGTCGTGACCAGAGAAGGTAATACTGGTTATGGAGGATGACTGGGTCTGATTTGGGGTGCCAATTAAAATTGCTTTGGTTTTGGAGCTGTTCAACTTGAGAAAGTTGTTTTTCATCCACACCTTTATTTCCAACGCGGAAAGTTGACATGGGAGATGATGACGATGATGAGGATGGAGTAGCTGTGGTGGGACATGTCAGTTTTTATGTAGATTTGCGTGTCATCAGCGTAGCAATGCAATGAGAGTCCATATCGACTGTTGACATGGCAAAGGGGAGCTTGTACAGTATGAAGAAAATGGGGAGTTTTCCAAGGACTGATCCTTGGGGGACCCCAAAAGTGACAGTGTGTGTCCAGGACCTCGAACTTCCAAGGGAAATGTATTCTGGTCTGTCGGTGGAGTAGGATTGAAACCAGTTTAGGGCGGTGGCAGTGAGTCCAATGGTGTGATGTAGGCGGTGTAGGAGTAGTACATGGTCAACAGTGTCGAAGGCAGCAGACAGATCAAGGAGAATCTGGAGGGAAGGTGAACCAGCATCTGATGCCATCTGTAGGTCATTTGTGACTCTAAGCAGAACTTTTTCTGTGCTGTGGGCGGATCGGAAACCAGACTGAAACGTTCTAAAGAAGTAGTTGTATTTAACTTGGTCCTGGAGGTGGGCAGCAAATACTTTTTTCCTGTACTTTAGAGAGGAATGGAAGATTAGAAATAGGCCTGTAATTTGCAAAAATTTCTGGATGGAGAATGGGTTTTTTGAGGAGTGGTCTGATTATGGCGACTTTTAGGGCAGATGGAACAAAGCCAACCTGGAGGGTTTGGTTTATTACAGCAATGATGAGGGGGCTGATGGAAGAGATTTTAGTTTTCACTAGGGCTGTAGGAAAGGTGTTGAGGGCACAGGTGGAGGGTTCCATCGTCCTGATGATATTCTCAACCTCTTGCTGTGAAATTTCTGGGAAGCACTTTAAAGGCTGGGAGATCTCAAACTGTGAGTAAGCAGACTGGATAGAGAGAGTGGAGGAACCGCAGAGGAAAGAACGGATTGAGTCAATTTTCGATTATTTATAGTAGGCTTCTGTAATTTCTGTAAGTGGGGGAAATTTTGGTTTAAGAAGATGATTGATAGTGGAAAACAGCTGCTTCGATTTTCCAGGACTTGTTTTGATAATGTTCGAGTAGAACAGTGACCTTGCCTCTCTGAGGGACTTTGAGTACGCCTTATGGGAACACCAAAAGGCGTTTGGGTGGTCGGTTGATTAGAAGTATGGTTTTGGAGAAAGGTTGTTTACAATTAAATGCCAGGCATTCAAAAGTAGAGATCTCAGGCTAGGGCAGTGGAGATCCAAGTCCAAATCACTGAGGAGAAAAGTCCACCACCACGACCCGTGCTGCGGGCTTTCTGGAGGTAACAGTATCCAGGAGGAAAGGTTTCATTCAGGAAAAAAAAAAAAATTGGGTTGTTGCCAGGTTTCTGTAAGGCAAACACTTCCAAACACTCGTCCAAAATGTGGTCATGTATGAGGCATTATTTATTTGTGGGAGATTGTGTATTAAAGATTCAATTTTAATTGTAGATGGAGCAGTGAGTCTCTGTATCGGCCGAAGAAGACTGAAATCCACTCCACGTTTTCTAACCCGCTCAGTGAGTAGCTTTATTGAGGATACTCCAGGGCCACTAGTGGGAAGAGCGACAGCGTTCTGATGACGCGACGGTGCGCAGGTCAGACCAAAAGGATGGAATGGAGTTATCGGAGTGGCAGTATAAAAACTTAGAAAGGCCACTTCCGTGAACGCAATGTTGTTAAATAACTCATATGCAAAACGGAGTGTTGTAGTTGTTGAATTTCATCAGTTGGGTGGCGGAATAATTGATCATCTTTCCAGTGGTGGAGTCTAGCCTGTTATTAGCCGTTAGCCATGGACGAGATGCACAGAGGACGTTATTAGCCGTTATTTTCATGGACATGATGCCCAGAAAAAAGCTATCAAACACAGAAAGTGATCAACAGCCGCTTTTGGTGAAAGTGTCACGGGGCAGTGATGAAAAAGATGGATGAAAAACCTGACATCAACGATAAACAAAAAGAAACTGACATAAACGAGGAAACAAACAGATACGGAAGTCTCTCATTGATGGTACACGTTCAGCAACAACTAGGCAGACCGTCACCTGACTCGGGAGAATCCGTACATATACTTATACAAATACAGAATAACAAATACAGATAGATATCGGAAAGGTTTTTTGGTGAGCAACAATAAAGGTATAATTTTCGGTTTATAATATTGCAGGCTGTGGAACTCTGATGGAGGAGCGGCGAACAGACAACACCAGCGACCTCTCCTTCCAGCTTCCAGACTGCTATGAAGCGTCAGATTATTATATGAAGAAATAACTTTCATAACTCAAAACAAAAACTGTTAAGTAAACAGGGACATGCACTGAAGGCTGATTTATGACTATATCTCTCATGTAATTTTCTACAATGAATTACACATGAATATATTTTCAGCTTGATTATTTGGTTCACCAAGATCTAACGTGTGATTTAAGTTTTTGAGCAGTGTTTTACAATTAGCCAAAAACAGAAAAATACATGTATGGAAAGAAAGATGTGTTAAAATAAGGAAAATGTTAATAGAAACGAAGACATGTAACCTGATGGAGACACACAGGAATGGGTGTCCTTCATTGGTCTAGCAACAGCTGCAGAATCTGAACATGTGGGTTACAGCAGAACACAAAGTCTCCTCTTTGAAAGGACGCTTTGCTGAATCACTTTTTTTTTGCAACAAATAAAGACATTTTACCTTTCAACCATTTGCAACATCATGCAGCATCGAACTGCTCCCCTGCTGCAGTCAGCAGAATGCCAAATAATAGCTTCTCACACACCCAGCCCTGCAGCTTGATGCATCTGGAGGCAGACACTAAGCACGGCCGCAGACGGCCCACCCTATGCTGGGAGAAACAGTTTACTGCATTCACATGTGACCCAGAGACCGCAAAAATGCTCTGATTCAGGTCTTTAAGGATAAGATGATGTGTATTCTAGTCACAAGCATAAACAAAATAATAATGTACATAAATATACTCATCAGCCATAACATTACAACCAGTGGTAAGTGAAATGAGATTACGTTACAATGGCATCTGTCACTGGGTTAGATATAGAAGGCAGCTATTGTACAGGAATAATGAGCAAGCGTAGGGCTCTGAGTAACTTTGACCAGGACTTAACCATGATGTCTAGATGACTGGGTCAGAACATCTACAGAACTGCAGGTCTTGTTGGGTGTTTTTGGTTTTCGGTTTTTAGAACCTTCCAAAGGTTCTAAACACTGAGGTGAGAAAAGACTGTACGCCTGAGACGCCAACCTGAGAGGGTCAGTAATGTCAGCAAAATTCACAATGCATCTCTATCAACACCTTCTGCGAATAACACATGCACAAGCTCAAAGACAAATGCGCCCCCGCCACATCAGCCAATGGAACAAAACCTTAACTGAAAGAGAGAGGCTAATGTGGGAATACAGAAATCAATTTACGTATGTGTATGTGTGTATGTGTGTAGGTGTGTGTAGGTGTGTTTGTGTTAGTGTGTGGGTGTTTGTGTTTAGGTGGTGTGATTAATGAACATGGGAGTTGAAGGAGGAGTCTGAGCAGCAAAAGTTTTTCCCTTCCTCGTACAGGCTCTATTAAAACACATCCAAAAACATATAATATACACACAAAATAAAAATATAACTCCTTATATTTACCCAACAGTGACAGATTTGTTTGCCTGTATTGTGAATCGACCAGATACCAGCCACCACAGTTGTGCTTAAGGTTCAAAACCCCTGTTGAATATTTCATAAAACAGCTTTGCATAAATGGTCAATCAAATCTCATCATGCCTGTTGTGTGTTTTACATCGCTAATATGACAGGTTGACCTGACCTTTAGAATTTCGTTCTAGTCTATCGGGGGTAGCATTCAGTCTATTCCTATGAGCCTCTGAGCATGACATCGCCTGCCTGTCCTCCAATGTCACATTGTGATTGACAGAAATCCATGTTGTGGAGCTAAAGACCCGCACCCTCAAGTGGTTGAAAGGTGTACTGCAGATTTACATCTCGAATAATAGTAAAACAAAACTATAGCTATTTTATTTGGTGGCACGAAAGCAGTCAAAATTTTGGTTAAGTTTTGAGTTTTTTTGCATCTTCATCTACAGTACTGCCATCTAAATTGGTTGTCATGGATATAAATATCATCAATTAACAATTTTATCTTATATATGTAGATAACATATATTTCACCAAAACTGTGCATTCCAACCTCCCCGTAGAACCTAGATATCCATTTTAGACACTTTAATTAGTATCTGAAGGTGATCCAATATCCACCTTTGTATGTGTGTTAGAGAATTTCTGTTCAACAATAATTTTCCTGCCATAACAGCTCTGTGATTTACTGCTTGTTCTGACATCTTCTCTGTCTTTGACCAAGCAGGAATCTAAGGAACTGGTCCTTTTGGCATTTTACAAATACAATTACCGAGTCAGATAAATGGACCAAAAAAACCCAACACTTTCACTAACGGGAACAACGGCTACCTCCTCACTTCCAAAGATAATTATATAGCCTGTCCCATTCTGAGTGTACTCCCAATGTAAACACAAGATAAACAAGCTGGGTGAAGCTATCATGTCCAAATTTCATCCGGCAGATGCTGAATTGCTGCAAGAAAAAAGCAGTTTCAGTTTGCTGTGTTAGGTTTGTCTTCAAACATAGTGCTGCTATTAATCAACTCAAAGTTCAATCAATACTATCTCTCATTGTCTGGGTAGAAAATGAATAAAAAAATAAATGTTTTTGATCAATAAAGACCGTCTGTTGAATCTCTGAGGATTGATATTATAAAATGAATTAAGCTGCCATGATGGCAGCAGCATCAAAAAGCAAGGTCAGAGAGAAAGGGATGCAGTTTCCGGTTTCATTCAACTTTCATTGAGATTAAGGTTTTTCAAGCTTCCACCTGGTTTCAGGCAAATATCTCCTTGCAGACCGCTGGACAAGTCCCAATTTTTGCCATCATCTAAGTTTCATATTTAGCAGAAGGGACCCACACAAAGTAATGCAATTGTTGAAAGAGCAGATAGGTATCTGTAAAGTATCCTTTAAATAATGTGGCAGAGAACTAATATGACTGGAGGTCCAATTCATTCGTAAAGCAAGCTAACAAACAGGGGAGCCTCATTTATAAAAATGCACAGGACTCACATCAGGCGTTGGCATACGGACAAAACATAGGAAGTATAATATTCTGATTCAAAAAACAGAGCTTGCGGACATCCATTGCCATATTCCCTTTATTAATCCCATTTCACTCAGGGCGCTGTGCAGCATGTGGAGTTTCATGCTACGGCTGCCCATAAAAAGCCTCAGATTAATACTGACGTTTAGTCAGTTACTTTCAATGTTTTATTTTATAAACTGTTATTAATTTAGCAGTCTTCCTAGTTTCCTCACTTTTTGTGGTTTCTGTGAGTATGCATGGGTCAGAGTTCGCGCGGAGGATCTCACATTCTCTGTTGGAGCCATAATAGTATTTTGGTATCATTAGATAAATATGTAGTAGAAATTATGTAGTGTATTAGTGTGTGCTTAATGTTTTTCAATACATGTTTAATGATCCAAATATTAAATTAATTTGGCTTAATAATCTCTTCTTGGCCTATGGCAGTCAGGCCGCATGGTCGCGCAGTGGTTCAGGAACAGGTCATTTAAGTTAAAGTTTTCCTCTCTACATTAATGAAGATCAACCACAGAGAATCTACTTGGATTGAGAAGATACCAGATTTCTGTGACCAAAGATGGACTGGTGATGCTCAAGCAGTTCAGACTACGAGGACCCAATTGCAGACATGAGTGTGAGAGACAGGCGACGGGTGCTAGCTGGCGGCTGCAGAGAAATTGTTTAACAATGTTTACTGAATGTATGCACTGGATGACAAACTAATAGAAAGTCCAAACATATTATCATTATAGCCATCCCTTCAGGGATTGCAAACCTTCAAAAGACCCAGTGTGTGAGCACCAGTTTTTTTCAGCGTGACAAAAAGCTTGTATGCATACACACATATATGTATACATACATGTGTGTATGTATGGACTAACCAACGTTTTCTGCTGGAAACTATTGCCACGAAACCAGCTTTTCGAAATCCACAATCAGTCGACTACTAGTAGGAGCAGGTATAAAGGGAGAATCCCAAGAGAGAGAATGGCAGTGATAAACATCAACGTCTGTGTCTGCTGGAGCATAGCGGCCATTTATTACTTACTGTGCTTCAGAGCTTCACGGTGATTGCAGCCATTTATTATCCAGGCAAGAAATTAGGACAATGTGGCCCACCCTTTGTCATGGACAGAATTGGTGGGCGTGCTTTGAAGCAGTTATCACATTCAGAATCTAAATGGTTCTGGAACCGATTCCCCCACAAAAACCCAGTTTTCTCATAAGATCTAATAGTTGAAAACCATCAACTATTCTATTAGATCGGCCACAACATTATAACCTCCCGTCTAATATCTAGGACCGCAGTTTGCCAATAGAACAGCTCTGACCCCTTAAGAAATGGACTCCAACAGACCTCTGAGGTTTGCTGTGAAGCACCAAAACATTAGCAGCAGACCCTCTAAATCCAATGAGTTGCATGGTGAGGGCTTCTTGGATTGGATTTGTTTGTTTGTTCAGCCCATTCCGCAGATTCTGGATTGGATTGAGATATGGTGAATCAAGACACCTTATACTAGTTGTTTTGTTCCTAAAACTATTTCAGAACATGTCCTCAACCATTTCTGCAGTGTGTCAGCTGGAAGAGGCCCCTGTCAATAAGGAACACTGATTCCATGAATGGGTGGGGATCCAGTTCTGATGCTGAAGTGCCTATTGCAGGTGCTTTTCGGCAAAGGCATTGTGGAGCTACATGACTCCATGTGCAATAAGCCAGTGTTCTCTCACCATTCTATCCGAACCAGCATGAACTGTTTCTGTAAGCCATTCTGTGGGATCAGACCGCCTGAGCTGGCCTTCACATGATAATCAATGTGTTTCCTGTATGTTAGAATGTGGGCTGATGAGTGTATAGGGACACATTATTATACTCTGCTGATAAAGACCAGATATAATAATGCAATTAGCACATATTGTGACGACTGCACTTTTGAGTCTGAAGCATGTGAAGGCTTGGACCGATAAAATATCTCAAATCCCAATCGTATGACTGAACTGAGTCCGGAATAAATATGTCTGTGCTTTATCGTTGGTGTCCGAATGAGATTACTTGAAGGGAAAAAAAAGGAAGTGAAAAACAAACACACATGCATGCGCAAGGACAACCATCTGTCATGGCTGTCAGTGAAAGGGGGAAGAGTTGGGAGGAGGAGGCACGAGGAGGGACCGCTGCTGAGGGAGGGGACACAAATTTGGTCATCGAGGAATCTACGGTTTTCACTTTTTGGCTATGATGCATTGCGAGGAAGATAAATATGTCTTTTCTTCAGATTTGTCACAGTTGACATAGTGCTCCTATGCCTATGTGCTGCAGGTTTCGTACGAAATAATCTTTTTCTGTTCTGTCACGATTCTTCATATTTTTTATTTGTGCATGTTAATGCAGAGTCTCTTTGGCATCTTGTTACTTTACTATGCATTTTTGTCGTCATTTGCCAGTTTGTGATGTTCCCTAAAAACACTGTTTATTCTCACAAAACCATATTCTCTGTTTTGTTGCTCAATCAAAACTCGGAGCAGAATATGTAGTGAGATAACAGGTTGTACCATTTGTGTGCCTACCTGTGGCTGATCTGAGACCCCCGTAGACTTGACATGGTCTCCTCCAGGTTTTGCCGCAGGTCAGCGATGTTCTTCACTGTCCTCATGCGTCTTGCCTCAGGATCCTCTCCTGGAGACACATTAGATATCATTTACTAACATGTTTGAAAGAGTGTGCACTCACACTGCAGTTATCTACATCCCCCCCAAAAAAGAAATTGCCATATTGTTACATGTTCATGATATTCTTATCCATTATAATATCATTGAATGTTTTTGAGATAAACATGATTATCATCATGTAGGAATTGTATGAAACAACTTAAATTTTACAAGAGTCAGTCACGTTCATAATTCAATTCAAACAATTGATACAATAAGTTTGTTTGTGTAGTTTTTTTTCCAGCCTTGATGCAAGCTGCAGGGAAACTTACATTTATGGTACTGTTGAACTTGCAGTCAGAAGGGAATTCTTTGAATTGTTTAATTAGACAATGGAGAGTATCTCGACAAAATGGAATGGTGTCAGGTCACCTCTGCGCAAGTCGGACAACTTTACTGATTTGGGTTGGATAAATCTGATTTATATGGGTAATTTTACTACTGCAAAATGAGTTGGACTAACCCTGTTAGATAAAGTTGTACTGAATCTAAGTACCTGAGTTGAATCAACTCTAATAAATAAATTGTACCTACTCCAAGACACAAGAATCAACCTTAATAAAAATATGGTGTACATAATCCAAATTCTGAGTAAAATCATACCTAATAAATATTAAATCAACCCAAGTGAATTTTGATAGACCAACATAATTGTTAAATAGTGAAAGAAATAGTGGAAATATTTTCATGATTTTCTCAACGAGTTCTCTTTTGAGGATATACTGACAGAGACACGATGGAAGAATTGGCAAGTAGATCTTGCATAGAGCATTTTACTGCATGACACTGTGTGTCTCAGCAGGTATGCAGTTTGATGACCGATACTGTGACAGCAAGCATGGATGTCTATACAATGAGTCAGCCTGTTAGGCAGCACCACATGCACTTTCTTCGGTCTAAAACATTGTTTTATGCAGCACTGACATTTTTCCTTCAGGATGCTGCTGACTTGTCTTATCATGACACCACGTGCTCTGTCAGTAAGTTCAAGACATGTGAGAGCAAACTCTGTCAGAGCGGCTGTGTTTCTCTGTCAGCAACGTTGCAGAACGCTGCCACTTCAATCAGACGTTTCCTAGTGCCGCCTTGCAGCTGCATGAAATCACGTCATATGTTTCATGTTCCTCTTAGTGCCTTGTTTCACTCAGGCATTCAGCCCAATTTGAGCGCGTGCCACTGATGCAAAGCACTGGGTGGGCAACATTTCACGCACTCTTGTCTACTCCAATTAAGATTCTCTTTAAGCTCATCAAGCCACCCTTTGACCTAAGGCAGGTGCCACAGAATCCCTAATAAATAACATTAGGCTTGAGATGTATGCCATGAGTAAGCCAGCAGATCTCATGCAACGACGCGGTGTCATGGTAAGATGAGTGCACAAAGCTGTGCTCCGTCACCGATCACTGAGTCAGCGCTCAGGGTAGGCACACCAACAGCAAGCTCCTCTGATGACAGTGACTGAGGCAAATGGAGGCAGATGGGAGAATTGTTAGGTTTACGTGGAGGTTTGAATGGGCCTCCAGCGACTCCTGCTGTGCAGATCTATGGCAGGAAGAAAGAGAAATCTGAGGTGCTTTTATGCCAGAAAATTTAAATAATCCATGTTTCCCTGGAATGGCCTTACAATTCTATTTCAGAATTGTCTTCAAGCAATTAGCATTAACTCAAAATTAAATACACTTTATTTAAAAAAAAAGTATTCAGTGTGGAAATTTGTGCTGTTTCTTCTCTCTCTGCAATAAAAAAAAATTGATTTGAACAGACTATCACGACATTGTCAGTATGGAGCCGTTTCTGCACGCTGAGAACGATCTAGCTTTAGTGGATGCCGTGTGACGGCGCACATTGTCAGAGTCATTCAGCTCACCAGGGAATATTAATGTGCACAAAATGGCCTGACTGAATATATTGAAGTCAATGTATGTTGGAGATGTCTGTCTGGTAGTAAAGTTGTTTTAAGCAAGATCGTCAAGCTCTCAATTACAAAAACAGCCATTAATTTTCTTCTGCTCATCTAGATGTGGCTACAGCTGGCCATGCAGAGTAATTCAAGACATCTCTCTCCCCAACAACGCTCTCCATCTCACCCCCTATGGTGGTATCAGGAGGCGTTCCAAAATCTAGACGAGATATGTAGTCCATCCAGTGAGTTCTAAATCTACTCCAGGGGGTCCCCCGAGTTGCCTTGAGAACCTCCAAAGGGAGGCACCCTGCTCGAACCACTTTAACCCAACCCCTACGAAAGAAGCTCATTTCAGCTACTAGTATTCACAACATCATTCTTTTGCTCACTACCAAGAGCTCATCACTATAGATAAGTGTTGGAACACAGATCGACCATCAATCTCAGAGCTTTTCCATATTGTTCAGCTCTCTTGACAATGATGGACCGATACAACATCCGCATTACTAAGGATGCATAAGATACAAGAACCTAAGATACTTAAGCTCCTTTGCTTGAGGCAGCAACTCACTCCCAACTTTGTGGGAGCAATTTTCCAGTTGAAAACCATGGCCTCAAATATGGAGTTGCCGACTACAATATCCACGTTCAAAAATATATTGAGAAATTAAGTCGAGGCTTGACCTCAATTATACTGCAAGCTGCCGTATAATGGCCGAAAAGGAAACAGAGCTGTCTGCTATAATTGAGGTCGTGTTCAGTTTTGCAGAGTTGCTACCACATACTCCTAACCTCTGATCCCATATCTGACATCCAGTCTGAGAAGAGCATTTAGAAAACCATGAGGAACATATGATCTTATTCTAAAACTTAGCACAAATAAGTAAAGTCCCAAAAATGTGTTCACAGCTGAGGAATATAAAGTCCTCTAACCTGAACTGCAATGATTGTATCCTTTCAGATATATCCTGAGATGATATAGAGACAAGATCTGTCCTGTTGAGTCAAGAATCGGTTGGTAGATGCGTAGAAGCACTCTGCTGCTGCGGCTGCTTGGTGAGAGGTGGCGCAAACCTTTTGAGTTGTTCTTGGAGAAAGATCCAATTACAACACCATTATACAGAGAGACGAGGAGATCTGGCCCTGGGGTCTTCATCATTACCCCCCGTTGTGGGGGTAAAGATCTGATTTGCAGCCTACAATAGACCAGATGCTGCATCAAGAATCAACAGCACTACCGTAGAGGAAATCTTAACACACACACATTGGAGGTCTGAATTCATTCAGATACATAACTGTGTGTAAATGAACAGTTACCCGTCTTATGGATTGAATAGACTGCTGTGAAAAAGAAACCATATCACTCTTCAATTAACCATCTGGGGGGGCTAGAAATGGGCTCTTAGGTCTTACCTGTAGCAGACAATGCCAGAATCAAGAGAAATTCCACGGGTTGATTGAATTCAATCAGTCTCAGGAGGGTTCCAAGCTAATTCTAAAGTTCTGGGACTCCAAAGATCCACAGTGAGACACATTATCTACAAATGGAGAAGACTTGGAAAAAGAATGAACCTTCTAGAAGTGCAAAACCTTCCAAAGTGCCTCCAAAAACACAGAGAAGGATCATTTAGTAAGTCGCAGAAGATCCAAAGAAAACATCCAAGGAACTGCTGGCCCCTCTCACCTCAATAAAGGTCGGAGTCGTGGCTTAACTATACCATAGAAACTGGTAAAAATGGCATCATGGGAGAGTGACAAGGATAAATGTGACGTCTGACCCAGAAGAGTAGCAGTGCTCATTTGAATTTACCCACAACACGAACAGAACCACGCGCCATCATCAAGAGAAAAAATAATTCATGTGATCAGGCTAAAGGCCATGCAGTGAATTAATGATGGCAAGCATTAAAGTAAGACCACCTCTGAATGGATCTAAAGGAATAAAAGTAAACTTCTAGAGTGGTCTAGTCAAAGTTTGGACCCGGGCCCCATTGAGATGATGTAGTAGGACCTGAAAATGTTCCTGTTCGGTAACCTTCTGATTGAAGAATTGGCCAAAATTCCACTACAGTTATGTTAGAGAATGATCTCAAGTTATCTGATGGGATGGGTTGCTGCTGTTGCTGCTCCAGGTGGAAACTCAAGATGTTAAATTCATTGGTTTGGATTACTTTTTATGATGGTCATTTAAGCATTTGATAAACCTTTTTGCTTTAGTAAATATGATTGATATAATTAGTGTTTTCTCAGGTTGTTGGTTTTACTTTTTACCTTGTTTGAAAACGGAGGCGGGATCAAATACTTTCTAACAGCTCTATAAATCTCTGGGGGTTGCCGTAACAGCATACTGATAAGCTAGCCCCTGCCCATTTTGACATATTGATGATGCTTCAATACAGGTTGAGGCTACAAAGCATTGCTACAGGTAGAGGTGAGACAACATAATGCGAAATATTGCCTTTTATAACTGACACAATCACAAACAAACAGTACCAGTGGGTGATGTAGAAGTTCACTCTCTCTGTCTTTAAATAATGAATGTTATCTGGCATTGATGCCACTTTTTCAGTTGAATACTATGAGGGAACCATTCCCGCCAGCTAATTATAATGCGCACTCACACACAAACACACACAATGAAAGTAAACCAGCTCTATCTTTGCTGCAGAATTTGGTCACAGATCCATCTCACACATCCACGGCTCCTGAATGCGTTCCTAACAGGCGCTGCAGCATAGCTTGTTAATACATATCAACCACATCTGCTGCCTGACGCTAAAAGAGCAAACTGCCGACAGAGCAACTGGAGACTCTGAAAGCAAAATATGACAGGATGAAAGTGTTCCCCTAATGCGAGTCATCACTATACAACATATTATCCATTCATCTTCTGAAGCAAGGCTATTGTGGATCATGTTTTGGAGAGGATATCCAAACCTTAAAATCATGAAAAACTGAAAGAGTTGAAGTCACATTATCAAAAGCACGCAAAGAGAATTTTCTTGGCAGAAATTCTTTTCTTTTTTTTTAACAAACACATACAGGTGTTCTTGAGGAAATAACTTAATCTGAGCAAACAAAAATGTATGTGATCATGAGCTAAATCCATGTTTACAGTCATCAATAAACGCACAAACAGCTGAGTTTTACTCTGTTTAGTGTACTGTATGCTGCTACACACCTCAACACTCACTTTGTCTCTCATTTTCAACATCTTGAGATTGATTGAGATTTCATCTCTTTGAAAATGGTAAAATGGTAAATGGAACATTTATACTGCGCTTTTCTATTCTGCTTGACCACTCAAAGTGCTTTTACAACACGAGTCAGCATTCACCCATTCACACAGTGAGGATAGAGGTTGACATATAAGGCGCCATATGCTCATCAGGATAAGATTAGATAAGATATACCTTTATTAGTCCCACTATGGGGAAATTGCAGAATTGCAGGAGCGGTAACTATTCACGCCATCATTCACACACCAATGGAACAGCCATTGGGAGCAACTTGGGGTTCAGTATCTTGCTCAAGGACACTTCGACATGTAGATTGCAGTGGCTGGGGTTCGAACCACGGACCTTCAGATAAGTGGACAACCGCTCTATCAACTGAGCCATCGTCACTGAGGGCAAGTCTAAATCCTTTCCAAATGATGTTCAGTAATGCGACACTGCATGTAAACAGTGGACCACAAAGGGATCAGAGCCACCAACTTCACGTTTTATGCACCACTGAATGAAGGAATTAAAGAGGAGGTAGACCTCTGTGACACTCCGACCATCGGTGGATCTTGGTTGTCAGGATGAAGCACACGATGACGAGTTTCTGCTTTAACATTACATCGGATGATGTGACATTTCTGGTGAGTTTATCAAACAACACAGCCTCACGAATAACTTAATGGTTGGTAACATCAAAATGATATAACGTTAGTCAGTGTAAAACCACTCTGAGATACCGACAAGGGTCTGCGTATGTTTGGTATTTTGTTTCAAAAAACGAATATTGAGAAATGAAACACAAGTGGTAATTAAATTTTTCGTTTTCAAGATCAATTACAGATAAGTAGAAATGGAAAAATTTAAAACCAGATATGGCTGTTTAAGAGGGAATGAGAGCGGCACATTGTGCACTGTCAATCATCACTTTATTCCTGAACAGCAGTGGTTTATTTCAAAGGAATATGAGTAAGTTAGGGTTGGATTCTAAGCTCTGCTTACTGGTCTTTTTTTACATAACTTTCGAAGGTCTTTACTCTTTTACTACATTTCATATAATCCATCGGTGAACTCCAGACAGCAGCAGTACATTTCTCATGTTGCTACATAGTGAGATGGACCGTTGTAAAGAGGAATGTTGTGATTGGCCCCGCAATATTAACAATATCTATGACTGCTTAGACCGGAAAACAGCAGCTTTAGGCTTCAATGTGTATTAGATGAGTCCGTGACTGGTTGTAATGCTATGGCTGAACGGTGTGTGTATTAAAGATATAATCATGATAAACCCGATTTCAGAGGTGGTAATTTCCTATTTGCCTCGATCTCTGAAAAGAACAGCCTTCATTGGTGCGCTTGTGAATGACAACATCCGGCCTCAGAAAACGAAAAAACAAACCCTTGTATTTTAATATCAATTCTCAGATCACTGCTCACGTAAACAGTCAAATGGGAAATTTCTATCGGTAATAATTAATTCTAAAAGAAGGAAAGTGTCCATTTGAACCCATCTAATGTACTGCAAAACCAGCCAATCTTATTTAGAGAAAGTAATATAGATTGGGGGTTTCAACTCCAATCAGGCCACTAGCAGAATTGTCATCCAACTTCCATTAGCGCAGATAAAAATGGTAACAAATTCCAGTACGAGTTACTCATTTCAACTCTATTACAACGGACATGAACAGAACCTATGAAAGGGTAAACAACCCTCTCCCACCAGTCACGTCTGTGCATCATCACCCAGCGTCGAACATGACAAACCGATGAGGTGGCATGTAATATTGATATCTCTGTCACTTTCCTCTCCCGTTAATGGCAATAAGGTGTATGATTAATTTCCACAATGTGATGATGGCCTCCTATAAACCAGTATGGCCAAGGCCCACATATTTCTTTTGCAAATAAGTATCTATGTATTTCTGTCTAAAATTATGTAATTTTCAGATCTAGAAAGTATAGAAGTTATAAATTAGATTGAGGCATTGAAAACATCAGTGGCACCTACGCAAACAGGACACAGTAAAAAAAATCACTAACAAATGGTACCAGTACCTATCATGGTAAATTTTCATGTAGAAGGTATAAGAGAAGAATCTACAGTTTGCCTTACAGAGTTACCTAAAACAATGCGTCTCCATGGAAACCACACAGAATTTAATCACTTTATCATATGGTTAATATCAAATATAAATAATAATGAGAAGATGTATGATTATATCCCCCCATTTTTTTCCCACACACACACGCACACACACGCACACGCACACACACGCACACACACACACACGAGTATTAATAAGTTATTGATCATGTTGCTGTGCAACTCGCAGGCAGTGGGTTTTGCTTTTTCAACATCCGTACCTCCACATATTTGTTCTTTATGCTGCATTACGGCTCAACGCTCATCTACCGGTTGCCAAGGCCGGCCCCGCTAAGCTCTTCATCTCATCTGCAGACTGACAAAAACCGGCTTCGCTGTCACTGCTTTGTAAAAATGACTAAAAGCTGAACCTTTCCCCTTCCACGGCACCTTACTGTCACGTCAAAGACGTGTTTATTCCAAAAGCACCGATCACACCCTCCCCGCATCATACAACGCTGCATACATCAGAGAGCTTCATGCGGAGACTATACTGATCCTAGCTACAATACCAATGTGTAAGTGCATTGATCAGCCATATCATTATAACCACAGACAGGTGAAGACGGAAAAACATTGATTATCTCGTTACAATGGCATCTGTCAGTGAGTGGGATGGATCAGGCAGCAAGTGAACATTTCGTCTTGAAGTAGATGGGTTGGACTGTTGGAGGCACAATTGTAATGGCTAGTAGAATCAGTCAGAGCATCTCCAAACTGCAAACAAAGCGGGTAAAACAAAGCAGTCTATGGAGAAACCCGTGACTGGGTCATGGGTCCCCCAAGGCTAATTGGTGTACTTGGGGCAAAGGCTAGCCCATTGTCATCAGGGAAGAGTAACCTATAGAAAGGTGTCAGAAGATTGCGTCACAACCTGCTGCAGAGCATAGACAGATCAGAGTGAGCACACTCACCCCGGTCCACTATCAAAAGCACCAGCATTGACAACTGAACCTCAGATCAATGGAAGTTACCCGGTCTGATGACTCATGTTTTTATTTTATTATTTCACAAAATACGTACACACAAAGTGGGGCCTACACAATATTAGAAAGATGTTATATTAAGAGCTTTCCATCTCTTAGGTGTCCATAGTAGAGCTTGAGAGTGAGGAGTAACAAACATAATTGACAACCGCTTTAGAGACCTAAGAGATTTCTTATTTTTAAATAATTCTAAAAGTATACATTGACAAATGGTTTTCCCCCATCATTAGGATAATAAAATAATAAGCATAATGAAGACTTTTCCTAAAATCACGTTTTTTTCACATTTCTTTTAAATCAAGGCTGTCTCACATCAGTTATTTTAATCCAATTTGTGGCAATGGCAAGGAAATCCCTTGACCACAAAGCAATTACTTTAGCACCTTCAGTATTTATGATCACCCTCTGGACTGAGTTGACTTACGTGGGCAGGGTTGTGTGTGAAGCACCTGCTCCAGGTCGCCTAGCATGGTGAGTATGACCTCTTTGTCCAGCTGAGCCGTTCCCTCACGAGGCCCTCCGCCTGAAACCTCCTCCTCTGCCCAGTAGCCGCAGTCCTTCTTGTCTCTTTGCTTTCTGCCACCCCAACCTCCTGTTTGATCCTCATCCGAATGCCCACTGCTTCCCTCTTCATCCGAACCCCTCTCCTCCCTTGACGCAAGCATCGGCTCAGCCCGGAAATGCCCGCTATATGACGCCCGCTGTTGCCGCCCTCTTGCGCCCATGCATCTCCATGGGAGTGGGATGAGGGATTGTTCTGACTGAGATAGCACCTTAGTAAGGGAGAGCGACAGCGACCGAGCTCTGGCGCAACGCACACCTCCGCCTCTTGAGATTGAATCCTTTCTGGGGCTTCCCTGCAGGCTTCCTCCAGCTCGCTGTGAAGTGGATGATGAGTACGCCAAAGAGCTCTGAGCATGTGAAAAACGAGGCTCAACGGAGTAGACCTGTTGCTCGCCATCACTGAACAGAGTCAGGTTTGTAAGCGAGCCATGCTTGATTCGCAGGTTGAGGTTGTCGGGGAGAGGCTGGGGAGGCCGTCGAGCCGGGCTGCCACCCTGATACACTGAGAACTCCGCTCCTCTCTTCATCTCTGCTCTCCAGTCACTCCCCTCCCTTTTCTCTGCGTACCCTCACACTTCTGGTAGCTCATTGATTGGAACCGTGCATGTGAGCCGACCCAACAGGTTCACATCTTGGTGTTGCGGTCACAGAGCAGATGAAGCGAAAGAGGGACCGGAGGATGAGAGATGTGTTTCCACGCCTCACACCTCCACCACCGAGGTCCACGCTTATTGCAGGAAAGCAGGTGCAGGGTAAATAGTGGAGAGAAAACCTCCCGCTTAGGCACAAAGTCCAAATCCATCTTCGAGCCAGCCCATACTCTTTGTCACACTCTGGGAAAAATAGTCATGCTCCACTCCGCCCCATGTCCTCATGCGTTCACGCCGTCCTCTGGGCTCCTGCTTTTCCTCCACCACAGCCAAGGCGTGGAGTAACTACATTTCCCTCCTCTTACCAACTACACTCACAATACCCTTATCTCTTCCCCCTTTGAAATTACTAATAACCCTCCCTACCTCCAATCTCTCCATTAATTCCCAGCTCACTGCCTTGCTTCTCTACCTCCCCTCTGACTCCGATGTTGCTTCTCTCCTCACATTGGCGAATGAAGCCGGCAAACGGTCTTATGTAGCTCTAGTTCTGCTTGTGCATTCCAGCATGCCGCCTGCATCCCTCTCCCTCTCTCTGTCTGTCTCTCTCTCTCTCTCTCTCAGCCCCCGCTGCACAACGATGGCTACCCGACTTAATTAAAAGCTATCTGATGGAGCTAAAATAACGAGCCTGCGGGTTATTGCGGTTCAACAAAACCACAAATCCAACATCTTTCCATCAATCAATGCAATCATTATTAGCCGTGTCATTTGTCACAGTTGTCTTCCACACGTTTCAAACCCTGCTTACCAGTCGACTGGTACAATATCCATTACGCATGGAATCAAATTAACAGATTAGTTTTTACCTGCGGTATACAAATAAAATATGCAAATAAAAGGTGTGGACGGTTGGGTGAGCTGGCTGGGACTAATTTCTGCCACTCTGAGAAGAAAGTTATGAAAAGGAGGATGTGGACAGACAATAAAATGTGTCACAACAAAGCGTTTGTTTGGGGACCCAATAAAAGGGAGTGATCAATCCTGCAGCCTAATTTTATCCCTCAAATGACGGACTTTTGAAAAGCCACAACCAGCGCAAAATGTCTGGAATGTCAGCGCCGACCTGACAAACCGAACCTGTAATCACACGCTGTTGTTTTTGCAGTCTGGGTTTTGTCGGCGCTTTGAACTTGACACGCAATTTTTCATTGTGTCGACTGATCATGCTTGTTGACCGTCTTTTTTTTTTTCTTAATTTAAGAATGGAGCTGGATTTTTATATCAAAGGTTTCAAGCAAGTACCGTTTCCTGCCACACATAGGTCGATCTTCAGGAACTTCCTCTATATTCAACTAACCATCAACCCAGTAGATATTGGCTGATGGATTTCTGGAGGCCGTGAGGGGTTGTGGAAATTTTAATGCGGTCACACCTGCCGATTTGGTGTGATTAAAACAAACTCATATCGATCACATGAATTCCTGTTTGACTCATATAAACAATAATGTTATGCATGTTGAATCGACATTGCATTTTTTTTAATATGCTTTCATAACAATAATGTAGCTAATTGGTGAATAGAAATAGGGACATTGTCACAGATTTGGATAAAAATATTTTTCCTGGATATTTCAATCATTTAATGTCCTGCTCAAAAGTTTGGTTGAAAACATTTCAAGTCACTTCTTCTCAGTGAAAAATATGTGCCACTTGACAGAATTTGTTTATACTATGACCCAGTGGCAGCATGTACATGCTAAAGAATAAGGGGTCAAAGATGGAGCCATGGGCGCACCACAGGTAAAAGGGGCCACCAACGAGGAGGTATTAACCATGGTTGTTGAAAAAGTCTAATTCAATGAGTAGGACTTTTTGGGGCATATTAAAGCCTGCAAGGACCTTGTTAAAACGATTATGTTACTTAATATAACCATATAAAGTCTAATAAGGGTCAAAAAGTTTTTTAAACTACCAAAGATTGAGCCTATCTAATTAAAATGTATCATTTTCCAGGAAATACATAATGTCATCATTAATAATTTTTTACTGTTTAAAAGAATGATTGACCAAACAATTTGCCATTTCATGGTAAATCTGTATTGGCTAAGATATTAAATGAATAAATGTGTAAAGTGGTAATTTTTCCATGGCTTTTTTTTCTTGGTGAGGACATTAAAGGTATAAAATGGATTAAACACTGCTACCACACAGCAAGAAAGGTACCAGGCTCAAATATACCATCGCTGGCCTTTCTGTATTGAGTTTGCATTTTCTCCTTGTGTTTGCATTGGTCTCGGAGGTTGGTTGTCTGTCTCTGGCGATTTAACCGAGCAGTACCCTGCTTCTTGCCAAATGTCAGCTGGGATGGCACCCCCCCGGTGTACAGGATGAATCAATGAATGAAAACCAGAGGCTTATAGGAGTAACTAAATGGTAACCGAAAAGACCATCAGTGACCCTGGAGAGACATTTGATCCATAGGGAAAAGTAATTGAGAATGGACCATGTAAGCTACAGATGCAACAGGATTAGGGTTATGGTTAGTTTCCCCCAAGGCGGGGGGAAGGGAGTGACAGATGGGGATGGTAGGAATATTAATAGCCAGGACCCATCGCTGTCCACACAGAAATATCTAGTATGAAGAACTCCCAGCGTGCGTCGACCTGACTTACCTGATATCTCCTCCAGGCACTGTTTGGCTGTCTTGCTGTATATCAGTTCCCCCTTGCTAGGGCTGAGGCAGGGGTCAGCTGGGGCCACCATGGTGCAGTCATTTTCTGAGAATGTCCTGGAGACACAAATAACAAATAATACACAGCAGTTAAGCAGACAGGCTGTTAAATCTGTTGAACTATATTTGTTTCCTCCCAACGGTTGGAGGAGGGTGGCTTTTGCCACCCTTGGCTTCTGTCAAATAATGCAATAAGCCGATGAAATGTAGGCTGTTCTAAGTTTAATGTGGATTATTTCCAAACTAAATTGTCATCGCCAAATTTTTATGCCTCCAATTATGAATTGTAATACGACTTTTTTCAAAATTAAAAGTTTCTTCTTTACCATTTTATTGCAGATTTACATGAGCCCACGAGGCATTGTGGAGTATTAATTGGATTTTAAGGCTCTGAAGAGTCGGTATCTGAGATATTTTAGTAACACAATAAGAAAAAAACAAAATAGTTTTTGCCTCAACTCCACCATAGATTCAGTTCAGAGTTGTTTCAACAAAGGAAATCTCGGAACAGGTGTGGATTTCCATGGTGGTAGGTGCTAGAGAGGCAGTAGCACCACAAAGTTATGTCAGAGAGAAAAGCCAGTACGTCAAAGAGAAGTAAAGGCCTTGAGTCACACCTTTTTTTTACAAAAACAATATGCAACATGACTTCAAAAAAAGTTAAAATTAATACCTATATAAAATGAGAAACATAGGCCTACATAATGCATTCAAACAAAGACAAGACGCCAACCACAAAAAAATGAAATAAAAAAATTAATTGAAATTACAAACCTTTAAAAATATATTTTTTAAGATCCTAAATTAATTTGAGAACTCACAGTCAGAGTAATAGTACACTTAGAAGCTTGGGGAAAAAATTGAGAAATGTTTATACTTTCACGTAGTCCCACTTTTCAATCAAACTGAATTTTCACATTTCTTATCGTTTTGTGCTACTTTGTTTTGATTTGTTCCACTTATTGTCTTTAATAAAAGCAATTGGCTTTTAACTGTATTTAAACCTTCACCTACTAACACTATCACTATCAGTGTTTATAAAAGTGCTCTCAAAAGGTTGGGTTGGTAACGATAATCTCCCGGCCAGGCATAGACTTAACCGGTTCTTGTAGACCAGACAGGTTCCAGTAATGGGATGGCCTTGGTGGAAAGACTATTTCAGAGGTGTCGGTCACACATTCAACAGAGATTTTAAGATTGTATTAATTATACTGCCCATCATGGCCTCACTTTCACTTTCTCCTTTTAGAACCTGCTACTGGGCCTTGAGCAGCAGAGGTTTTGTAATGTCCGATAAGGTGAATAGATTACCTGAAAATGGTCTGTAATTTTCACAACAACTATCATCTGGTAGACCGAGTCACAGATCTCTTTCACTGCTTTTTCAAAATGTTCTTGGATCAGAGCGCCTCTAAGCAGTTTCTTTTTTTCCTTTATTGATTTCAACTTCATCCACACTTTGTTTGCTTTGGCTGGTTTTGTGGGGCGTTAATAGACATGGTTCGGAGAAGTGTTCTATAAATAAAGTTTATCTTCATTGTCTTCTTATTAATGGCAGTTCTAAAGGTAGTGATTTGTTTTGTCTGTATTAGGTGTTTTCTATGTACTCTGTGAGCTTTAAATACATGTTGGTGTAAAATCTGCCTCTCCTCCCAATCCTTGATCTGCATCATGCTGCACTGTTTGCTTGCTGATCTGTAGAACCAAGGATTGAGCCCGGTGCACCATGTCGGATAAGAATCCTACGCACACAAGAAAAGAAAACCATGCATGTGAGAAACAGACACACTTAACCACTTACACATGAAAATCCTGAAGTACACCAAGTACATGTTGCAGACAAAGATGGATCAAATAAACCTATGATTTAAACTCATGAGGAAAATATGATTTTCCTCCTCCACCGTCACACACCTTTACAGATGCAGCCAAATAACCAACCAGCAATTTGGAACTAAGATCGGGAAGCAACTGCTGTAGCTATGAATCAATATTTATTAAAAATTCGACTTATTCTACTTTCACTAATAATAATCCGGTACAACCTTTCTCAAAATGTGATGCTGTTCTGTGCTCCTTGTTGTGTGAGCCACTCGTTCATTTTCTGTAACCACTCTTTGGGCTCAGGGTTGCAGGGGGCTGGAGTCTATTCCAACTAACATTAGGCAGGACATAGGTTACTACCTGGACAATTCCCAGTTCATCACCTAGCTGACCCAGATTCAAACACCCATTCAAACTGATTTATACTTCCCGGCAATTCAGAGTCACCAAGCCACCTACGTGTATTGCATTCCTATGCTTGGATGTAACCAGTGTATCCATGGGGAACTCAGCAAATTCAACATAGACAGTTTCCATGTTCTCAGAATGATTTGACTCTAAAATTTCCTGTGAAGGTGAACTACACAGGATAAGTGGTGACAGAAAATTGACGGCTGTAGGTTTTTGACAAGTAAGTTCATCCAAAGCAAAATATCAGTCTAACTATGGTGTCAAAGCGCCGTAGGGTTTCATGTCAACGTCTTTCGGACAGCCTGTGCCTACTGAGAATCCGTGTCCAAACTGGTTAATTGACAGGTGACCCTCAGAAAGACATTTAACGGAGTTTGTATCAAATCATTTCTATCATTCCTGAATCTGTTTCTGAACCTATGGGAGCAGACGACACTGTAAACCAAATAATGTCTTTCTAAACTGTTTGGTTTAACGCATTCTGAGTCACAAATTCTTGTTGAAAAATGTGACTGATCCGTTTATAATATGGCCCAGTGGCAGCAGGTTTTGCTAAGGATTAAGGGGCTACCTTGGGGGGAGAGGATCCAACAAGGATGAGCTATTAATGATGGCTATTGAGAAGGTCCTGTTAAATGACTAGTAGATTTTTTGGGGCATAATACACCATGTGAGGACTTTCTGAACATAATTATGTAACTTGATTTCACCAAAAAAAAGTCTGAGGATCGAATTGTTTTGCTTAAAAACGTGCTACAGTTAGGATATTTCACCTTACAATGAAAGTAGTAAAGATGAGCTAATATAATTGGAAAAGCACCAATATAGTTTTACTACTTTTTAAAATGCTTGAATAAACAATTTGAAATTTTTTTGGTCAATTTAGACTAATAAATCAAATTAAATCAAATACGTAAAGAAATCATTTTTCCATAGTTTTTATCATTGTTGAGGACATTAAAGGGTTAATAACATTATGGGCATAAGGGCTGTGAGGGTTACACAAACCAACCTTTAATGTAAATTGAACTACACCAAAGTCCAGCAACCACACATTATCAATCTTGGTAGAGGCAACAACTTGAGGGTGTAGAAGGGGAAACAGGACAAAACAAAGATGACTCATTATTCTGAAAATGATGGTAGATGGTAGCACAGCAGGTCGTTAGCCTCTCCGTCTGTATGCTGATGGCTGTGGTTGAGGTCTGCTGGTGAAACAGAACATATAACAAGAGAACGGGAGGCTGAGCATAGAGGCTCCAGAAATATTCTCATAAGGGAATATGTTGGCGCAGAGAATAATAGGTAGGAGCATGAAACTTCACCGTGCCTCAAAGTCAAGAACAGCGAGCTAACGCTGGTTTGATATCCTTGTTGGATCGGTGTACAGAATCACAGACCTGAGGACTAGTTCAAATAGACTACTTATTAAACTGTGGTAATAACTGTCTAAAACACAGGCATCTGAAACCGCAAAAATCAAGAACAAGATAAGGAAAGTGTATTTCCTCAAAATCTTTCCATGTCATATCGGGACAGGATGATTAGCCATTAGCGGTCTTGCTAGCTCAGGGAGGTTTTCACTATTCTGGAATTGTTTATTGACGGAAGTAGAGTTCAATAGTAAAAACAAAATACCAGAGGGAGTGAAAAGCGTACCCTGGCCTTCATCGGTTCATTTTCTTCTCTTATCCATTGTCTAATCATAATGGTAGCAGGCCAGGAAAGTACTCGAGATCTTCCCGACCTAGCAAAGGTTTCCAATTCTTCTGGTTGATCCTTAAACATTTCAAGGCCAGAAGGGATACTGTAGTCACTCTAGTGAGTTCTGGTTCTACAGTCGAGTCCTCTCCCAGGGCCTGGAAAGCCTCCAAAGGGATGCATACTAGAAGCATCCTATTTAGATGCTCAACCATAACAGCTACCTCCTTTCCAGGCACCAAAAAGCAGATTGTGGCGTTCAACCCAACTACTCTTTGAAGGAAACACATTTTGGATGATGGTATTTTGTCGGAGTCAGTCACTGACACAAATTATTAAAAGACATCTAAGCTTCAAAACATTGCCACAGAGGCCTGTAGGTGAAATTCTAGACAGCATACTATCTTAACTCAGCTTTTTTCTATTTTTCTGGGGCAGATTGTAGTGGGCTGTACGTGCTTTTGGAGCTTTCGTTTCATAACTATCCCTCACTATCTACCTAGGCCTGATAAGTGCAGCAGTTTCAACTTCCTAAATGTGTGGGATTAAAGTTATGCTAATGTTAGAAAGAAGCATGGCCGAATGTGGCAGACCTCACACAAGGGATGAGGGAGACGAGAGGGGCTGGAGGATTAAGTCTTGTTTAATGGTATTCTTAACTCTCTTTCTCTCCTGAGCACAAAGGCATCCCAGAGACTTTGGTGGCTCCTACATTTTTTTTCTTCACCTGGATTACCTTGGCTCTTGTTAGAGAAAATCAGTTCTTCTGGGGAGATTAATTTATTTACTTCCTGTAACTCTGATGGCTGTGCTGTCACGGAACCATGCACCTGCTGTAAGCATCAAAACAACCCTGGTCTAATGAGGAGCAGCCTCTTGAAGACTGTGGCTATCTTTGTTCTGATATAAAAAAAAAAGAAGCAAAACAGACTATTTTATACAACAGACTTTATCAAGCGGAAACTGGCTTAGATGGTTGAAAAGATGTGTAGACGGTACCAAGGTACAGTAGGGCAGTGCTGACTGATGGTGTGAGTGTGTATGAATACAGTCTCATGTCTCACCTGTACATGAAGGGGGCAACGGTGGCAGTATTGGGGTGGTTGTGCTGCTGCTGCTGAGGAAGTTGAACTACTCCATTCCCTCCAATTGCTGCTCCTCCTCCTATGACTCCTCCTCCTCCTCCAAGCATCCCACTGGACCCAGATAGGGCGGAGGTGCTGGTGGAGGAGGTCAAGCTGGTCCTTTTGCCATCTGGGCAACCAATGGAGCGCTGTATATAGAAACTTCCGACCTGACCTCCTTTCGTGAGCTTGGCGCGCTCGCCTTCTCCCCCGCGCATGTTGCCGCTGCTGTTTAAGGCGGCCTGACTTTGGCTTGGAGGCTGAGGTTTTGATGTTGAGGTGGAGGGAGTTTTTAGCCCTGGTTTAGGAATGCTGCTGGAAGCTGAGGAGCTGCCATCTTTCTTCCCAGATGATGGCTTCCCTCCCTTAGGGATAAGGCTGCCAATTTTGGAAGTCTTCTTGGCGGGGTCAGCAAATGAGTCACGCTCTTCTTTGGGCGGAGGGCTGTCCTTTGAAGATTTCCCAGACTTTGTTTTGTCCTCCTTGTCCTTGGACGCCGACCTGCTGCCATTCGTTGATGCTTTCGAAAATGAGGAAGAGGAAGTTTTGCTTGATGTAGTGACAGACGATGAGGGGGTTTTGGTAGACATTTGCTTGGTCGTAGCACTGCTACAGACACTGCTGCATGCCGACCCTGTGTGCGACAACCCATCCTCGCCATACTCCGACAGGTCATCCTCCTCCCGCAGAGCCATTTCTGCCACAGACGGCGATGCTCGTGAAGCCGATCTAGGGTTGATCAGACGGAACTTCTCAAGCATCGACCTCTGAGGTCCACCACTGCCTACCGACCCAACTTTTGACCCTTCGCCTGCGTGTGATAGAAGTCCCTCAGAGGCCTGGGGTGAATGGGTGGGAGAGGTTGAGTGGGTGGGGCTTGCCAGCATGGAAGAAGTGGCACTGTGCTTGAGGTTCATTGACTTGCTACGCCAGGACTTGCCGGCAGAGGGTGAGGGGATGGCAGAGGCCAGCTGCTGCCCGCTGAGGCTGGTGGGGTCCATCCCACCAATACTTGTCCCATTCATCCCGCAGGGTGCTGGGATACCCCTCACTGCTTCTGTAATCAGAGAAAAAAAACAGATGAGGATGAATATTAATAGTGCTCGTTAGTTGAGTATCAAAACATCTAAAACAATGCAGGTGGCATTTATGTCTAACAATAAGAACATATACAATGACATTTTTTTTTAACATTTCAGTAATACAATTGTAAAAAAAAAATCTTATAATGTTTTCTTTCTTAAGGTGAATGCAGCCAATTTTGTTAGGAGTACATAATATCGTCTAAAAACACCCGAAGTCGCCGGAATCGAATCGTGGCAGACTTTGTGATATCGGCAAATATTGCATTGTTGTACAGAGAATTGATATATCATATTATGATGTATTGGATGTGGTGATTTACACCCCTATTCTTTACTCATTGACAGATCACATTGAAATATTGATAGTCAATCATGTACAATTATGACATTAAATTGCAAGATTTTTCTTCAAACACACACATGTAACTTTTTGATACCATTTAAATAAAGTAGAAAAGTTTAACACAGGACTCAAATTTCTAAAGATACTCTGATTATGCCAAAACTTTGAGTTTCCCCATGAGAAGCAAGTCTTTCTGTTTTTTTTAGATTCAACTCAAAAGTCTAGAGAAAACAGGAAACTGATGATTTCAGTTCTGATGAAATTTAAAAAAACCAGGAAGAAAAAAATCATATTAAAACATGGATGGAGCAGATTCACTGCTCATCAGAATCTCACGCTCTCCTCATCATAATCTCTGTCTCCTCAGCATCTTCTACAAGTTGAAGGGGTTTCTACAATCCATGACTTTCCTAAAATGTTACCAGTATTGCATTTAATTCACTTTTGTTATAGCTGTAGATAAGGAACCTAATAGGAACAAGAAAATGAAATATTCCACTTGGAAAAATAACTATTGCAGAGATTAATCACTGTACTATTGTTCAGCACTGGTCGAACATGACAGCTCTGCAAGACAAGCTTTTTGTCTATGCAAATACACGTGATAGACGTAACACTGTTTGAGTTCAAGTTTGTCATTAAAAGACACTCTCTGGAGCTCTTTTTCCTGTCCCGTGTGTTTTGGTGAGAGATTGAATTCTGCAGCCAAAAAATCAACAAGGCCTGCTTCATACCTACCTCAGTTGGAACAGACTTTCAAGTTTTTATCCGGCTCAAATCTCCAGATCTGAAACCGGACCATGACACACAGCTGCTAACCGAAACCTGATTCCTTCCAGCCCTGTTCAATTGGCTTCTAGGTCTATGTCACTGTAGTACCCTATACCCAAAACCAGAAGAATTTCCATTTAATGCATTATTTTGGGGAGGGTTCAAAAGATATTTCTAAGGATTTTGGACCACACAGTGAGACATAATACAAATGGAAAACATTCCTCCAAGATCATGGCTCCTTCTGGACGTCACAAAAGATCCAGTCAAACATGGAGGTGGCAGTTGAAGATATGTGCTGCAGCTTCAGGGCCAAGACGAATCACCATTATTGAGGGAAACATGAATTCTGCTCGCTACCAGAAAATTCTGTAGGAGCATCTCAGGTCATTAGTCTGACAAGTCTTGAAGCAAGACAACAATATCAAGTCTATAAGTAAGTCATAAGTCTATTTCTGGATGATCAAAGACAATAAAATCAAGGTTCTGGAGTGGTTTAGTCAAAATCTTGAGGTGAACCCCATTGAGATGCTGTGGTGGGACCTGAAGAGACCAGTTGTTGCTCACAAACCGTCAAATGCAGCTGCACTAAACCACTAAACCAGTTCTTCAAAGGAGAGTGGGCCTGAATTCCAAAACAGTTATGTCAGAGATTGATTGATGTGCAGTATCAGAGGTGTTTGGTAGCTTTTGCTTTACGTGCAACATGTAGATATTAATTTCAGGGGGTGCTCGGGTTGTATAATATTAAATGTCATTTGAAGATAGAATACTTTTTCACAGCACTGTACCTCATGGTTTTTCAAACCTTTACATTTGAGCACTTTTACATTCACTGGAAGCTATTTCATTACAGGCTTGAATGCTGAGCTATGATTCATCACAAAGCTCCTCACTTCTGATAGATTTTCAGTAAAGCAGAGCTGAGAAACCATAACATGCAGAGCAAAACCTCAGACACAAACAGGAACCACATAAACATCCATTGTGCGTGTCAACTAAATGTTTTATCGTCCATTGATGACTGGTGACCTTCACACACACCCCTCGGTTCTGGCTGGTTGATCCTGCAGCCATCAGCGATCCATCCTTTTTAAGGAAGATGGTCACATTCCGACAGATGTGTGAGGGAGAAAGAGGATTACATTTGTAAAAAAAAAAAAAGGGCAGAATTAACCAAGTTGAGAAGGTGACAGAGTGACAGCCTGAAGTTATGCATCATTAGACTGTCAGAGCAGTGAGCAATGCTCAGCTGGCCGTGACTTAGCTCCAGTTTAACGCCACTTCAGGAAGGAGGTTCATCTGTGGCCGGGGTCGACAGACTTTAACCGGCTTACATTTCTCACATTCTCTAAACCTCCGTACAAGAAGCAGCCTCAGCATGGGGTGTCAGATCCACAACAAACTGGAGGATTTAGGCAATATTGTCCTATTATGGCGATTTATAAAATGTAAAAAATCTAGCGGTAAAATGTAAAATGTCTCGCTAAGACCACATTGGATCAAAAGATTCTGTATAAAATGTCTGGTACTTAGCAACAAATGGTGGTAATGGTTATTTAGTCTTTAAGCCATAACATAAAATCTACCTGGCTTATATTATGTTGATCCCACTTTTTGTCTCTAAAAGAACTCTGATCTGAAGGTGTTCCATGGTGTCTCTTATGTCTTCTGAATTATGAGGTTGGGTCTCCATGGATTAGATTTGTTTGTCCACTACATTCCACTGATGTAATGTTTCTAGTTGATATAGGTCCAATTAAACATGCATATAAAAAAGCAGGACCAAAGATTTCCCATCTGAACAGTTACCTAAGCATCCGTCTAATACATTTTACCGGCTGACAGGTTCCATTGAAACGAGAACATCAATATTATTCACTTCACCGGTCAGTGGTAAGAATAATTTGGCTGTTGCATATTATTAACAAGTATATATTAGACCAAGCTGCCTTCCCAACAGCAAGGCTATATGGAGACTCTTTGGGGTCCCGAAAAGTCCCTAATCCTCTCTGTTGTATATGCTGTACCCCTGATTGAACCCCTCAAATTAAATGTCCAGTTATGTCCATAGTATTTCAGTAAAAAAGCTACCTGAAGTGAGTAAAATATGACCATCAAATTAGGATATTGGTAAAATATGACACAAACAAGATATATCTTCTGGAGTTGACTAATTAGCACCAAATTTGAACAACATAAGACCAACTATTGGGAAATTATGGCTGAAATTTTTGGAAATAAAGCTCTTCCTAGTGTTGGAGATATACAACTGACTTTTCCCAGAAACACTCCAGTTCCCCTCACACTAAGGTATGTGGGTGTAAAATGTAGCGAGACAATTTCATCTCTGGATTTCTCACAGCAAGAGAAGGACAGGCTTATCTCACCATTTTCTCTCCCGAGGTCAGAGATCCTGTTCTGTGTTGTGGTGTTAGAATCTGAGGTGTAATAAAACATCAGTGACCGACACCTCACCCCAGCTCCTGCTGTTTTATAACCTGCCAGAGCTCATTGGAATGTTAAAGTTTTAAAACTCAAGAAGAACTGTGTCGATTGGAACCTCATCAACAAGAAGACTTTCTTTGTTTAAGATTTTCTTATTTAATTTCACAATTTATACAGTTAGAAAATCAGCAAAATGATCTTTACAATGATAGAAAACATGTTATCGTAATCTGTTCAAATAAGCAACCTGAGTTTTTTTTTAGCTTTTCCGTCTTGGACGGTTCAGCAGTAACACATTGCCATCTAGCGGTCATTAATAGAAACATCACTTACAAAATTGTTTTTCCCCTTTGTACTGTCAAAGGTTTGAACATGTATGTCTTACCTCATCCAGTTAAATAAGATGGATTGTTTCATATGTACTGATGCTGTCTGTTACAAAGGATAATGGATATGCCTTATTACCGCAGATGTCATTGTAGTTAAGCTAGACTCACAACTGCACATTTAATTTAATTTAATTGTACATAATGTTGCTCTGTTATTCTGTATTCTGTAACATGCTCTGCTGCTGTAACCCCACAATTTCCCCATTGTGGGACTAATAAAGGTTTATCTTATCTCTTATCTTATCTTGTTTATTGTTTCTCACACACACACGTTTTACCATTCTAACGTGTTACTATCAGGCTGTACATTTTTTGCATCCTGCAACAAGGACGATCGGTGCCAGGTCAATCTCCTGTCCAACCGGACGTGTTTGCGCAGCAACCACCAGTCTCCATTCAGCAGCGACAACTTGAGAAGTTGCCTTTCTTCCAGCGAGAGGAAACTGCCTGATCGACTGCAGCACCCGATCCACGAACGTGATTGTTGACCAGCACCAGTAAGATCGTTCTATCACGCTGATTCATGATCTGGGGTGCCTTTATCAATGATTAAGTTCCAGGGAATTCAAAACCGTCAATAATCCCTCTCTATCACCATTACCTATCACACACACACACTCGCAATGATTTAATGACTACGGATTGAGACAATTCAAATATTCTGCTGGCCATACTAACCTACTTTTAGTTAAAGGATCTGATTACTTTATCCACCACTATTAAAAGCAGCATTCATCTGTGAGCATCTACTTGTGTATATCAAGTCAATTACTCCTGTCTTTACAGATCTTCACCCCCTTACCCACCACACTTTCACTGTGCAGAAACTTGCTGTTGCCATGGCAGCAGACTCTTCCTCCCTTTTTTTTTTTTTGCCAAAGCGGCCAAGAACCTAATCTCACTTGTTCTGGTCATCGGTGCACCTTCTTTCACACACACACACACACACACACACACACACACACACACACACACACACACACACACACACACACACACAAACACAAACACGCATTATGCATGTGTTGGATGCAATTCGATTTTTTTCACACGAAGTTCAACCCTTTATGCTATGGTTCACAAACTTTTTCTGTCGACCAACATTTTAAAATGGCCATTTTTAATGCCATCTACATCATCTTATTATCTTGAATAGGTTAGGTAAAGCAGCCATTTCCAATAAGTACATTTAAGCCAGTTGTGGTATATCATTTTTCAATATCTCCTCTCATCATTTTAAACAGGCTACTTAATAAATTTGGAGTAAGCAGCCACTCCTTGAAAGATGTTCACATCTTTATGGTAGAAATTAAGCGGACATCAGTGAAATAATCTTCATATTTAACTACATGAATACAATTGAAGTGCATTTATGACAAAGCAAACAGTCACTCATCAGTAAAACAAAACACATTTTATCCACTTTGTATAAGAAATAATAGGTGCATTTTGGTGTTAACAGACTGATTTGTCTCCGATTAGATTGAATGTCATACTGATGATGCATGGTGTCGCTAGAGGAAGCCTCTTATCTTCATTCCTAATAATGAGGACAGAAATCACCAACTCTCTTTTATTCAATTTTACTGACAGAAAATTCTGCCCATTGATGCTTCAATTTAATTACCGAAGCTCATTACACAATTGCATTGCAGATTGAATGATATAAAACGCTCTCTTCTTCATTAGAGGCCGTATGTGCCGTTATATCAGAAACAGACAAACGTCTCACTCTCTTACTCACATACTCCCTCTTTACCTGCTTTTATACTACAAACACTGACTTCCTGTCCATCCTTGCCTCCCTTTTTCCTACTCTTGTTGAGAAGTTCTAAGCTTCTGTCAAAATGGAAGGCTGTGTGCACATCTTGCAAACTTTTAAAAAGAGAACATGTACTCAAAAAGGAAGTGTGTCGGAGGCTTCTTTTTATTCTTTTTATTCTTTTGCTGCTGCAGCCGCTTTTTCCTCTCTTCCTGCTGATGATCCCGCAACCCTACAAAATCAACCCTTCCCTCAGTGACTAGGCGAGGAAAAAAAAAATCATTATTGTATTTCTTAGGAAAACATTCTTCTTGCATCTATGACAAACGAAATGCTCCGATTATCTGATTATCTTTTAATAATTGCTGTACGAGTCAATAATGTTAACCTTTGTACCCAACAAGGGACATTTGTTATTTCACTTTTTTTACTTCTTTTTTTAAAAATTATTTACATAATTTTGATTGTGGTAATGTAATTGGCACCATTTATTTTTATTTTTATTAAAAGATTGTGTATTTTAGGTAGAATTCGGCATTCATTTCAACCTGAGATCCCATTATCTGTCAAGAATTGAGAAAAAAAATGAAGCTCATTAAAACTGCAGTTTTGATTGGCATACAAAGAATGTTGTTCTTAAAGGGTTAATACCAGAGTTGAAATTAATTATTTGACGATTTTCTATCAGGAATAAAAAAATGATTTAGAACCATTTACAATAAGATTTCCTTTATTAAGGATTTATCAATTAGCTTATATGTAATCTACTAATAAAGCTATAAACACGTTACAAATCAATTATAAGCCGCTATAACTCATTAAACATAAAGGTTATCAGAAAACTGGTGCTTTCCAAATAGTGTTCTGCTAACTGGATTTTTTTTTTTGTTGATTAACAGAAAAAAATACAATAACATGACATTATTCACAAAATAAAAAACTATATAAAAGAATAATAACTTAACAGATTAAAAAAAAGACGGTTACCGCATAAATACTTAAAGTAACTTAAAGTAAGAGTAACAGTATACTTAGAACATTGGGAATAAAATAGAGATGTGTTTATACTTTCCTGTAGTCTGACCTTCCCAATAAACTATTTGACTTGTCTGTGCCTGACTCAAATGACATTGATTCTAAGAATAAAGGACTGGGGATGATTAAGCAGACTGGTGAAGCGAGGGACTGGGCCCATGTGCACCATCCACTGTCTGAGTCAACGGTGCCACCCAGTGGATGAGATGGGGAATGGCAGATGGGTGCTCCTGCAAAACAACTTCAGCCTACGTCAGTTCTGACATAGGGCTTGGTTGTCATTCCTTACCTCTGTCGTTGCCGCTGGCATACTGAAGAGGCTTGCTCTTGTCAATGCTGTTGAAGCTCTGGCTGCGCCGGTTAAGATTTGATGATCCTGGGCTCCTGGAGGCCCCGCTGCCTGCAGCAGGTACTCTGGAAGGGCCTGGTAACCTGTAGGGTTGATGTGCAAAAACAAGAAAAAAGAGAGATGGAGGTTGAGTTCACATTTATCTTAAGAGATAAATGGAGGTGAGACTCCTCAAGGAGGAGAAAAATGTTGTCAGTGTAACAGCCTCTTACTCCTGTGGGACTTGGGTCATTAGGGTTATTCAGCTCACCTGTGTTGAGACAGGCTTCAGGTGTTTCTTAATTCAGGGATTGCACCTTTCAAATGGCGTGATCAACAGAAGGCGTGGCATTCATAGGTTACTAAAAGCTCATCACACTCCATTTGCACATGAAAATAGACATGGCTGTCGGAAAAAGTGCATTCATCAATGCCCGCAGATGAAGATGGAATCAGCTCTTGTGACCCTTACAAGAAGCATCTCAAATAAGGAGACTTAAAGTGTATTAGTTTTGTCCTTATGAGATATACGTCTATTTCTGGCAATTGAACTAATATGTTGTTTTTTAAGGGTTGATCCCCATATCTCCACATATTTAGATATGTAAAGCTATATGAGTGAACAATAAATGATATGCAATGCCTTGTAATTTAATATACCCCTATATTTATAAAGATTGCTCCTGACTTAGAGATTTTGCCGTTGACATGATCAATCTTGATATAGAATGAAAAATGTATCCAAAAGATGTGTGCCACAATTATTGGCACCCTGCATTTACTATTTTGTGTTTCCTCCTTTTGCCAAAGTAACATCCCAGAGTCTACTTCTGTATTTTGTGATGAGGTTTGAGAGCAGATGGAGAAGATCTCCTTTAAATTTGGTGGTTGTGGTTTATGGACTCTACAAAACATCCCACGGATGTTCTGTAGGGTTTGGATCAGGTGACTTAGATGGCTGTGGCAAAACCTTAATTTATTATTAATGAATAATTCATGGGTCATTGTAAGGTGTGCTTCAGATCATTGTCCTGCCGGGAGGTCCAACCACGGCCCATTTTAACTTTCCTGGCAGAGGCTGCTAGTTTTCATCAAATATCTGCTGGTCCATGAAACCAGGTCTTTAAGCAATATGTCAAGGGCTTTTGGAAGGAAAACAGCCTCAGAGCATAAGAGATCGACCACAACACTTCACAGTAAGTATGAAGTGCTTTCTTTAGGGCTTTCTTTCTTCTAACAATAGGACTTTGCATCATAGAAGATCCCAGTGGTGTTTGCCAAACTGTAAGCGCTTAAGCTTGTCCGATTGAGGGCAGAAGGTCTTTTCTTGATTCCTTTGCAACTTTTTTGACAGGAGGTGCCAAGCTCAAATCTGACTCAAATATTAGTCTAAGGTTTCTGGCATTTGGGTTGATGTACATGGAAAGGGGACTGAATGATGGGCATCCGCTACTGACATTTTGGTGCCAGATACCACAACAGACCATCAGAGGTGTGAATAGTCTGCATTGACAGAGCTATTTTGGGGCCAAAACAGCGAACTGCACAATATTAGGTAGGTGGTTATAAACTTACGGCTGATCGTGGATAGTCACTCCTGGCCTGCATGCACATCGGTTTGTGTTTTCAGTCAGTACCTACACTCACACATATCCACGTAGTCTTTCAGTTTGTGGATTCTCCTTGACCAGCTAGAGGACTTCATGATGGCGCTAAAACAATTTAGTCATCAAAAGCCTGTTTTTATTGTACAATAAAGTTTAAGATGCTTTCATTAGAGTTGTTTGTTTATTCTAAAAACAGATTTGGCATCCGTGTGAGGTATAATAACCAGATTAACGACAATTTAGACCTTTTTCTGCCATAAATCTTAATCATTATGATGTGATTTGAGTCTATGATCCAATCTAAGCCTTAAAATATACATTTTCATTTCCTTGTTCAGGACTAAAATACATCTATAAGTGATCAAAGACAAGAAACAGAACAAAATCATGCTTTCATAGTTCATTGGACCTGACGACCCGCCACACAATGCTAATATTATGAGCGCTGAGTGAAGGCCTTACATTCATCAGGGGCCTGCGGGTGTTTCTGTTCACAGCCTGCTCTCTGTCAATGAGGAGAAGGGGAGAAGAAAAAAACATTTCCAGCAATTTGGAGTCTTTCAGTCTCCTGGCCCAAAATGTGTTGTGGTGTCCTCAAACACAGATAATGGATTTGCTACGCTGAGTGTGTCACTTGCGTCTGTATCGCAGATGGAGTCGAGATGTCGGAGAGGAAAGTTTATTTTAACGAGAAGAATCCTGAGGTGGTCAAAACATGGATTTCAAATATTCCATCGTGACTTTTAAGGCTTCTACTGAGCAAATAGGACCGATCGACACCTAACACAGACCCAGAAACCCCCAAAACAAAACATGGATTCTTTAAGAGATACATCCCTAAATTGTCTGCATGATTTTTCATTCCTTTGGCAAGAAGTAAGAATGAATAATCTCTTCTTCTACAAGTATATAATAATATTTTATACACTGATCAGCCATAACATTTTAATCACTGACATGTGAAATCAAAATTAATATTGGTAAGCTCATTACCGTGGATACCGGTCAGTGGGAGGGATATATCAGGTAGCTGGGGGAAATTTACTTATGAATTTGGAAGGATCTGAGTGAGTTGGATTTCATTTTATGGCGGATTGACTTATTTCTTCTACCTGCGTTGATGTGCTGTGATTCCAAATTTTTTTTTAACAATATCAAAATACTACTAACTAAAAAATTAGTTAAATGAAATGCAAAAAAATGCCTTTATTTTCTAAATCCATGATAGTTAATTGAAATTATTTGCAAAAATCTAAACCCTAACTCAAATTCCAAAATTTTCAAAAACATTACATTTTTAACATAAAACAAACATTCTTCTCTAAAACATGTGTACCAAAACCAATACCAGCCAGTCCAATCACGCCCACTCTAAGTTTCCTGGTAGAAGCTTCTAGATTTTCATCTAATATCTGCTGGTATTTGATTGAGTCCACGGGACAAAGTATTTTAAGAAGGTGTCCATAGTCTTTGGAAGAAAAACTTCCCCACAGCATCAGAGATTTGTATCGGGAGCTTTTCTCTATGGCTTTCTCTCTCGCTACGTCACGCCCATCTTAGATGTTTGTTGCAAGAAAGTTCCATGTTGTTGTCATGACCATTGGACCTTGTTCCACGGAAAGTTCCAGTTTAGTTTGTGTGTGGATGACAACAGAAGTTTTTTTTTTACTTGCTACCCTACCAAAAAGCAAAAAGAACCCAAAATGCAACTGACCTCTGCTGTAATCCTTTGAGAGTCCTTGCCACATGAACCATCTTCCTCACAGTTTGCGGAGTCAGTTTGCAGACACATTTTCTTCCACACGAATATTTAACATCTCCAGTCTCTTTAACTATTGAAACTGTCTTTTGTTAGGTGTTGATCGATGGACTTGTATAAAAAATCCAGATTTGTGCAGTTTTAAAAGTTTTCATTGCACATCATTGCTGTGTTCTCTGGTCTTTCACATTGTGAAGAACGTCAAAGAGAATAAGGTTGTGACAAATCATATTAATACGCCACGGAAACAGTAAGTCACTGTTCACCACTCAAGAGTTCCTAGTCAAACAATTGACCCTTAAAATATAAAAAAGCACTGAAAATGTGCTTCCTTTACATTTCAATCACAAGATTTTCTTAAGAGACAATAACTGTTGCACACATGTTTCATGGAAAAATACTTTTTTTATGTTAAGAAGATAATGTTTGTTCTAATTATGTTACCATTAATCTAGGGAAAAGGCCCTATTTTCAAATAGTGTAAACCACCCTTCATCATGCTACACTAATGCTGCTAGTTTTTATATCACTCATGCAGGACATACAGCTCCACTTACTGAAACAAATGTAAACGTCAAACTGCACAATTTGTAAAAATAATCATCTGCTGCATTTTCGGATGCAACGAGAAGCATGAAATTATTACAGGCTTCAGCCCTTGTACTTCTTCAGCAGGGGGATTTGAAAGGAAGGGAAGAGCAGGAACGCAATTTAACTTGGGGGGCCTTTCTTTAAAGATAGTACGAGGCTCAGCATGAAAACATTGTTTTATACAGACAGTTGCAGAAACTCAAATGTACTGAAGTATAGAATGTTTTAATGCTTAAATTCACTTATTTTTTATATCCTACAACATCTGAATGTCCATCAATAGTGGATTTAGGGGGGAAAAATTTAGGTCATCGTTTTCTTGTGTTTTCTCGGTTTGAGTAAAGTTCCCCAAGTTGTCCTTGTTCATGTCGCGCTCCGGTTCAAATGGAAAAGGCTGAACAGATGACATTTTAACTGTTGAATTAGGATAAGAGAAGAAGCCGGCCAGTGAAACCATGTGACATCACTACCCAGAATGCTTTGCAACACAAACAGCAATGGCGACCTACGTGTTAAATTTTTTTTTGCAAAGTTAGTAAAACTTATGGGGTGTAGAGTAAATTTGATGTCACATTTATGCAGTTGATACCGTCAAATATGTTTTAAAGCATATTTTACAAGTCTTGACAAAGGGTAAAAGGTACCCTTTAAGTCAAAGCAAAGTTGAACATGATCCCACTGGACCAAATTAGACTGACTGAGAAGTTGTAGTAGACGGAGATAGACAGATACAGACATAGAGATATATCTAGAGATACAGGTTGAGATTATGTAGGTAGGTAGAAATGTAGGTAGATATGTAGATAGGTAGGTAGGTAGGTAGGAAGGTGGGTAGGAAGGTCGGTAGGATACATAGATGTTGATGAATCTTTTTAAGTTATTGTAAATCATTTTTCATTTTGCAAATATGTTTTACAAAATTTTTATTTGTCTAGATTTCGACAGAGTGTTTCATAATATATTAAAATTTTGTTTCTATGTTCCAATTTTGTCTTGCAAAATTTTAATGTTCTGAAAATGTAAATTTGTTTTATTTTTGTAATTTTGTTGCGTAAAATATAAAAAGATTTTAGGTGTGTTTCATAAAATCTTGCACATTTGTTTTGGTTTTTACATTGTTATTTTGTTTTGAACGTGCCATTGAGTGAATGAATGTGTTTTACATCTGAAAATTTGTTTTTGCAAAATTCTAAATTATGTTGCACTTTGTAAAAAATGTTTTTCAGAATATCTTGAATTTTTTTTTCTCACAAAAACGTGAAATCATTTAGTAATTTGCACACGGTATTAACAACTAAAAAGTGTTTCATGATATATTGTAAAACTTTTTTTCTTGTTTTTCAGAAACTTCATATGTTTTGCCATTGGTAAAATTGTTTAACAATGTGTTATAAAATTTCCAATTATGTTTGACAAAATGTGAATGTATGTAAAACGAACTTTTAGTTTCCTGTAATTTTGTTTTCAAAACTGTATTTTTAAAGAACCTGTGGGTAGGTTTGACATGTTTACCAGCTAATAGACAACACGTGAAGCGTGGCTTCCCTCCTATGAGGGTGATGTACTTTTATTAGCAGCACTCGCTTCCCCATTACTGTGTTACAGGCTCTTTCCCACAGCAGACTTCACACAAAGCATCACAAACACTGAGCTGAGACTGTAATCTAAGTGGAGGTAAACACTTTGTCTGAGAACCTCTGACCGACTTTTCTTCGAAATAGTGATTCTAGGAACCTTTTATGGCAGAATCACTGACTGATGTTTCATGCATGCATTCCCAGCACTAACGGCTCAGTCATAAAAAATGTCACGATGACTGTCACGTCCTTTTCTTTTAGATTTTCAAGTTCCTTCTCTGACACAGTCATTCAATTTTAACTGAAAAGTCAATTTATTTACTCCCTTAAATAAAAAATTAAGACAAATGATGGACCAGTGTGTCTATAAGATGAAAGGCGGAAATTAAAGCTTTCTTTAACTATATGAGGCTTAAGTATAATATACAAATTTGTTCGTTACTTTTGAAAGTAATTTGCAATAAATCGCCAGTATATGACACACTATGTCAGCACTTTACAGTGGTTGAGTACTGAAGAGGAAATGTGAGAATTCTCATTTGACCAACTTGATTCCCCGTGTTTTGGCCAATAGCAGATCACGAGAAAAAAAGAAGCACATTGAAATACTTTAAATTGATCTACTAGATCCCACGTCCTGAGGGGAATAATATGAGTCTGTCCTCCTCTGCTTTCAAATTCACACATACTGTCTTTGCCTGCTCTGTAAATAATTCAAGATACAGTAAGTTTGTTTTCACTGTGTGCCGCCATGTGGTGCACTCCATTGCAGTCGCCTTCATCAAAATACTGAATAACTGCTTGCCTCTTTTTGGCTGACTTTGACCTCCCGAAAGCAGGGCGTGCCTAAATTAAAACCCACTTCTGGAAACCGCAATGTGGGCTGGTGTAGATGGGCCATACCTTCTAACAGGTTAGAATTTTATCCTTTCATCCGAGTTCAGGTTGTGGTGCTACCTGGCCAAGGATTGTAATCAGATGTCCCTCTCCCCAATTAGCACTTTCAAACTCCTCATAGGGCATCCAGAGGTGTTCATTCCCAGAGAACCCTCAAAGGGAGGCACTCTGGTGACATCCACTCAGATACAAGAAAAACATCAAATTGCTCCTTTTGAAATAAAGTCTTTTAAACAATTCTATTCTGAGCTTTCTCTGGATGATGAAGTTTCCAACATGGATAACATGGCAACTTGGAAGCTCATTTAAGCCACTTGAATCCACAATCTGATTTTTCGTCACTGCCCAGAGCTCATAGCCATAGTTGAGATGAACTGATACCATGCCTCCATTTCTGCTGATGCCTTACCAATCCACCAGTTCATACAAGGCTAATCCAATAAGAAAACTTCGGCATAAGAGAGCTTGAAGCAAAAACGGGTCAGCTTGTGAGAGTACAGGCTCTTTCAAAAACATTGTGCACGATGGAGCCGATTATCAGAAAAAAGAGGCTGGGAGCAGTAAAATAAAGAAAACACGTGTTTTCAGCCATATTTACCTTGTATTTTTCTTCTGTGGTGACCCTATCCCACTGTGGCCTGGAGGACTTGCATATCGTGCCGTGAGACTGTCGGGAGATCAGAAGAAGAAGGACAGGCGGAGGTTAAGGATGATTGCTTAAATTCTCTCGCCTTAATGTAATTGTGAGAGTGAGAGGAGGCATTCAGATAGAGGCAGAGAGACAACCGAGAAGCACATCTCACGTGACGGCTTAACATTTACTGCATGACTAAGGCAATAACATGTTCAAATCCTTTTACAGGGCAGATGGCGTTCAACGGCCAGAAAAACTTCACTTTGTCTTTAGCATTGGTTTTAAAAAAACAAACAAATGAAGAAATACCCATAAAACCAGTCACAGTTTTTAACACACACTCACTATAAGTCGCCCACAGAGATGAGAATTCAGGCTGTTACATGCATGTGTGTTGGAGAGGAAGTAGTAAAAGCTATGTCTTTATGTCTTTATGAACAAAGAAGTTCCTTTAATCATCATAAAAAACTTTAATCATCATAAAAACTATGTAAACTATGAAGAGCCTAAGGACCGCTGCTAAAACTGTTTATTCATTAGTGTTTGGATTGGAGTGTCTTCAGTGAACTGTGTGACTCCCTGACCATGTGAGTATTTCTCGCCTGTTGCCATAAACTCCATGAACAAAGTCACCATTGAAAGTTAGACCTTCTGTCAACTACATATAACTCTAAATGGGGGAAGGAGGCTGAGGTATCATTTGTTAGTGATACGTTAAGTTTGAAGCTTGCGCTACTGAATAAACTAATCGAATTAAATGTGATGTTATATCTGAAACCAGCGTTTTTCATAATAAAACTGAGTCAAATATGAAGTAATTAGACGAAAATATTATATACACAAGATATATCTCCTCAAGTCGATTCATATGTATCAAATTTGAACGTCGTGGAATTTTTTTTTTTTTAACTTTTTCATAAAAGCTCCTGATATTGAGTAGTGTATACAAGACAGCTATGCTTGAGTCCATTTATATCAATATCAGAATCAGAGTGAGCTTTATTGGCCATGTATATGCATACAAGGAATTTGACTCCAGTTAACTGAGCTCTTACAGTACGAAAGTCATATAAATAATTTTGAATCAAATGGACAAGGCAACAAAACAAATATACAAGCTATAAACAAATGGAGATGTTCCTTTGTACAGGCCATATACATTTAAATATATATGTTTTAATATGTATACATGCACCGATTTTGGAGTAAATCCAACCAACGGTCGATTATTTAGTAATGCTGACTGTAATCCGGCCCCATAATAGAATGCTGAAGTTAGATATGCTAGCGACAATGTCCCCCTAAAAAGTAAAATGCATTGAATAGAGCTAGTTTCAGACTTTTCAGTCATACCTTCTCCGGGCCGTCCAGAGTCAGAAAATGCTCCAGTCTGTTCAGCGCTGCTAAGCTTCAGCTGTAAAAATGTCCTCTACAGTTGAAACAGCAGAAAATTCTTTAGACATCCTTCCTCTCTGACAACAAGGAACAACTTGTTCTCTGTTTTGTGATGGTGGGCCGCTGATGGACAGACACAATGAACTACCTACTGTACATGGGAAGGAACAACATGCTGCAATCAAGACCTCATTTGTTCCGAATTTAAACCAATTCCAAATTTGCTTCTCAATATTATACAGAGTCAGCTGACCCGAAGTAGGCCAAAAAGGGTCACAATTAGAGAACAAAATATAATGTAATATAATAATGTAAGGCTTTCAGTGCTCAAGGTCCAGATATATCTGGAAAACATAGTATGTTTGTTTTGTTTTAATTGATCAAATCACCAAAAGTTTGATGTAATTCCAGCACAGATCACCTGGATCTACTATCCCTGGAGGGGAATTTTCTCTACCTTTTATTCACAAAGATAATTCACCGTGATCTTGGAGCTTTTTTTTGGACGTTATAACATTTCAGTTTGTGTCCCTCGCAGGAGTCAGGTTGAGATCATCAATCCATCCATCATCCATCCATCCATCCATCCATCCATCAATCCATCCATCCACCCACCCATCAATCCATCCACATACCCACTCATCCATCATTCCATCCATCATCCACCCACCCTTTAATCCATCCATCCATCCATGCACCCACCCACCTGTCCCTCCATCCGTCCATCCGTCCATCTATCATCCATCAGCCATCCATCCATCCCTCCAAGCATCCATCCATCAATCCATCCATCCGGCTATTCCAGACAGGGGCGGTTTTAGCTTGTGTGGCACCTTGGTCGAACCTCCCTCCCAACCCACCCACTTAAAAAAAAAAAAACACCAAACCCCCCCCCCCCCCCCCCCCCCCCCCCTGCTTTTTGGTTTAATCACCTTATTAGATCCAAGAGTGGTTTGTTATTAATCCATAATTACTAATACAAGCACAGGTATAGTTTCAGATTACATAATCATTTATTATATTTTGGCCCAATGCTTTAATTTAAGTCTCTAGAGCTGCTATATTATATGGTATGCTACATAATTCAGATGAGTGAATTTAAAGGAAGATAAAACCCAGGGTTACATACAATATATGAATACATATTTATTTACTTATGTTTAGTGGTTTGCTCACATATCTCACTATCTAATAGTATTAACTTAAAAATTTGCTCAGATAAGGACCCCCTGTCTTTTATGGAGTCACCCATTACCTAAGTTGTGTTAGAGTTGTAATACTTTTGCTGCAGCCTACACATATTATCCTGATGATGTATAATCATATCCAATGGTTGTTCCTGTTGGACAGAAAATAGAATATTATCCCCCTATAGGTCCCTCTGGTTTGTGAGCAGACAGGTTTCTTTCAGCAGAGAGGAATCCCACTGTCAAAGATGGAGGACCGTCAGAGATGGGGGACAGGGAGATGGGGGACAGGGAGATGGGGGACAGGGAGATGGGGGACAGGGGAGGACCCTCTCCCAGAAATAGGCTCCATACAGCTGGTGAAGCTGTTTTTAACATTTGTTCATTATCAAATCAAACTGTACTGTCCCCATTTTTGTTTTTGTGAAAAACATGCCATCTTTTGGCCTCACTAAAGCAAATCTGAACTTTTCTTTCCCCACTGTTTACCTTCGTCATCAACAATGAGTGAAGTAAAGACAAATGCTTCTTTGTTTTAGTTGTGGAAGTCAGATATTTGAGAAAACGTAACACCGCTGCGTCTGGGTTCTTTTCATATTATTCAGAGGCCTACCCATCAACAATGAAACAACAAAGTGCAGAAGATGTCTAAAAATGCAATTTATCTCAAGGCTGATTGGCTTGAGTAGAGCACTCCTCTCACAGAGGGCAGTAAAATACAGTCTTGCAACACCAGCAAAGATGGATGCTCAGCAGAAAGAGGATTCTCTCATCAAGGATAGAGTCATGCGTTAGAATTCAGCTCTCCTGCCCTTGAGCTCAACCCTGAAACAGCAGAAAAACTATTTAGACATGTTTAACTGCACTGAATCAGACAGGATGGTAGTTTGAGCCTCTGCAGGACCCATGCAGGTATTGCGATCTCCTGATCCTTCAAAAAATACAGGCAGATATAATAGTCACTGTGTGATGGGCATTCTGAGACTTTACTGAGACAATTCAACCTTTGATTAATACAATTAGCACAACTAAACTGTAATATTATGAAGCATGAACAATCCAATATCACGAACCAATGTGTATTTCTTTAAGCCAGCAAATAAAAAATGTTAAAGGGTTAAAGATTGTTAATAACTCAAAGAGAATTTGTTGTGGATGAGTGAGAGACCTGCTGCCTTAGACAACATTGAAAACATTAGAAACAACAAATACATCATGTTGGCACAACATCTACACTACTGCTTATTAAATCTGAAGTTATTTCTGACCTTTTTCGACTCAGACCATGCTTAGACTTGGTCTTAAAATGCGTTTTGGCTGATCGGATCACCAGTGGACAGCGAGATACATCGCTAACAAAAAGGAAGTTGTTTACACTTGTGCTAATGTTACAAGTAGGGCAGATAGCTGTGATCATCCATGACTACCGGGCAAATGAGAGACATGTATTAATTTACACTCCACCAAAAAGCACCAATAAGCAAATACCTGACTTCCGCAACTGGGATCAATGACAGCGGATTAAATATTTGTTAAATTGCCTACAGAAGGAGTAGACTACATCATCGGTTGAATACTGGAATAACTATTTGCTAAGGCATTATTGCCTCTTACATTGCAACAAAATAAAAGGAGGACTGCTTCAGAGGTTTCAGGCCTCGATGAAGTGATTTCCATTATGTTGAATGAATTCCATCATTGTGCAGGATCAAACCAGATGTCATAGAGTGACGGTCTCGTATTAAATACTTTGTTGAGAAAGTTCCAACTGCAACCATTCAAGGTACTGAGCAGAGATTTAATTATCTGTCTTGCTCTCTGAAAGCCTTTATTTACATCACTCCGTCTGCTTGCTCTGATGAGGCGCCGGGTCATTATACATTTCAAATTGATCTTGTAGGTTTTTTGTGATGTGGTGTTGTGCTAACGAGTTTGGGCGAGCAGACTGCATAACGCAAAGGAGGGACTTCAGAGCAGTTTTCTATTCTAATGGCAAGCATCTTTGTATCATACTATTGTGAAGTATATGAAACATGAAACGCTGGTTAATGAAGTCTGGAGACTAAATGTTCTCAGTGGACTGAAGCCTCCAAGAATCCACAGCACATTGCATCTCCCACTAGCAGCTGGGAGATGCAATGTGGCACCTCCTAAATGGCACTTGGACGTAGATTAATGGAGCCCATCGCACTCTGAATTCGATTTGTAGTACCTCAATGGAAAAAAAGTCAACCTCTGGATCAAAGCATGTCCGTGTGCTTTATTCTCTCTCTTTTTGTTCATTTTTAAAGTGGGAGGGTAGCACAAATCTGTTCAATGAGAGGGTAAAAGTACATATCATGTAGTAGCAACTGTAAAAATGTATCACAAATGACAGCAAATATCATCAGGGACGGTGGGCATTTTCCTACCCTCCAGCTGTATAAAACGCAATGATGTCAAGCCTTTGTGTTCCATTCTCCCTCTGTGTCTGTCCTGTGATTGGTCATCATGCTCACCTGTGTTTCCCCTCCAGCTGTGTCTCACTGTCTTGTTACGTCAGTTTATAAAGTCTGTCCTTACCTTCCCTTCTGTGCCAGCTTGTTGCATGATGTCCCCCGTGTCGTCACGCGTCCCAGCCACTCCCAGGGTATAGAAAGTGAATCCTAGTGTTTTTTGTTCCTGTTTTTCCTCGTGCCCTTTTTGGTAAAAAAAAAAATTTTTTACACCTGCTCTTCTGCGTCTTGTGTCTGCATTTGGGTCCAAGCTAAACCCCAGGAGAGTTCTTAACAGAACGAACTGGCCAGAATGGACCCAACGGACGCATGATGGACAGAGATTAATGATCTGACTTACACACTGATCTGCATTCACGTGGAGTGGATGTAGAGTCCTCACGAGGAGGTACAACAGGCCGCTCTCTGCAGCGCTCGCCGGAAGGTCTCGGCCCAACCCTGGCTGAGGGATTTCCTGCCGGAGTGGTTAAAGACCTTTGTGGAGAACCCGGACACGCTGCCGGCATGTTTCCGGCCCCGGCCTGTTGATTTTTTCTCCTGCTCCAGCCACCATGTTTGCTAGCCACCAGCTGGCTAGTCCTCTGTCTGCTGCGGCTCTGGCGTCCGCTGGCCTCCTACCCGCTAACCTTCAGCTACCATCATCATCTGAGGGAGCCGGTAGTGTTCCTGAGGTTGATGCCGATCGGGACTCTCTTTTTTGGGGAACCCGGCTGGCAATAAAAGAGGCGAAGCCGGCGCCGACCTTTGCCGCCCAGCTTTTCGTCCTCACTGCTGCCCACCTCTTCGCCCTAACCGCTGCCCAGCTCTTTGTCCTCACCGCTGCCCATTTCTTCGTCCTCGCCGCTGCCCAGCTCTTCGTCCTCGCCGCTGCCCAGCTCTTCGTCCTCGCCGCTGCCCAGCTCTTCGTCCTCGCCGCTGCCAAACTCTTGGTCCTCGCCGCTGCCCAGCTCTTCGTCCTCACCGCTGCCCAGCTCTTCGTCCTCACCGCCGCCCAGCTCTTCGTCCTCACCGCTGCCCAGCGCTGTGGAGGACCCGCTGCCCAGGGCCATGGAGGATCAGGTTGGAATTCTTGTGAATTTGGCGCTCAACTATCCCAAGACTCCCGTTCCTAAGGCTCCCAAGACTCCCGTTCCTAGTGCTCCCCCGATTCCTCTCCCAACTCCCCCAGTGATTCCTCTCCCAACTCCCCCCGTGATTCCTGTCCCGGCTCCTCCCGTGATTCCTCACCCGGCTCCTCCCGTGATTCCTCTCCCGGCTCCTCCCGTGATTCCTCTCCCGGCTCCTCCCGTGATTCCTCTCCCGGCTACTCCCGTGATTCCTCTCCCGGCTACTCCCGTGATTCCTCTCCCGGCTCCACCCGTGATTCCTCTCTCGGCTCCACCCGTGATTCCTCTCCCGGCTCCTCCCGTGATTCCTCTCCCGGCTCCTCCCGTGATTCCTCTCCCGGCTCCTCCCGTGATTCCTCTCCCGGCTCCTCCTGCGACTCCTCTCTCGAGTTGTGACTCCTCTCCCGAGTTGTGACTCCTCTCCCAAGTCGGCACTCCTCTCCCGACTCCACCCGTGTCTCCTCTCCCAACCCCCGCGACTGCTCCCGCGACTGCTCCCGCGACTGCTCCCGCGACTGCTCCCGCGACTGCTCTCCCAACTCCCTCAGTGACGTTGTCACTGACTTTACGCTCCTGTGCTCCTGTCCCAGATGCTGACCCTGACTCTAGCTTCGTGCTCCACGGTTCCCCAGACCCTGACTCAGAGCACTTCAATGCTTCTGGTTTCTGGTTGGTCTCCCCCCACTGTCAGCCAGAGAGCTCAGAGATGTTTCGTCCTTTTCGTCGGCTCCTAGATGCAACTCGTGCAGGCCCCCGGAGAAGCATCTTCTTCGCCATCTTGCCACTGTCCCCCGGTTCGGCCTCCTAAGGGCTCTTTCCACTTTCACTACCGGCGGCTTTGTGACCTGGTTCGCTTCCACGGGCGACCTCCTCCTCGTGACCTGGTTCGCTTCAACGGGCGACCTCCTCCTTGTAACCTGGTTCGCTTCAACGGGCGACCTCCTCCTCGTAACCTGGTTCGCTTCAACGGGCGACCTCCTCCTCCTAACCTGGTTCACCTTTACGGGTGACCTGCTCCTCGTGACCGGGTTCGCCTCGAGGGGCGATCTGCTCCTCGTGACCGGGTTCGCCTCCACGGGCGACCTCCTCCTCGTGACCGGGTTCGCCTCCACGGGCGACCTCCTCCTCGTGACCGGGTTCGCCTCCACGGGCGACCTCCTCCTCGTGACCGGGCTCGCCTCCACGGGCGACCTCCTCCTCTTGACCGGGCTCGCCTCCACGGGCGACCTCCTCCTCGTGACCGGACTGTCCTCCACGGGCGACCTCCTCCTCGTGACCTGGCTCAGGTGGTCCACCGGACAGTATAGCTTTGTGGAATTTTTTCATTTTATCCCTCTTCCAAACCCCCTCTCCCACCCCTTTTGTGTTAAATTCTTTGGATTTGGACTTTTGGTACATCTGGTATCCGTCCCTTGAGGGGGGGGTTCTGTCAAGCCTTTGTGTTCCGTTCTCCCTCTGTGTCTGTCCTGTGATTGGTCATCATGCTCACCTGTGATCCCCTCCAGCTGTGTCTCACTGTCTTGTTACGTCAGTGTATAAAGTCTGTCCTTACCTTCCCTTCTGTGCCAGTTCGTTGCATGATGTCCCCCGTGTCGTCACGCGTCCCAGCCCCTCCCAGGGTATAGTAAGTGAATATTTTTGCACCTGCTCTTCTGCGTCTACATTTGGGTCCAAGCTAAACCCCAGGAGAGTTCTTAACAAATGAAAGATCAAAGCAGTGATATAGAGTCTGGAGTGTGTACTCAACCCGCAGAATTTAACAACTTTCCAATATGGAAAGACACCAGAACACATGATGACAGGATCTTTGAGTGATAAGATGAGGTGGCAGCGTTTCAGAAGAAAGAGTCTGTCACTTCTAGTCTAATACAACCTGCATTAGACGAGCCTCCTTTCAACTTTTCATGACCCTGCGGCGTGCACGCAACTAATATCAGCTCCCAACGCTGTCCTGTTTAATGTGTATCAGATTTGGTGTGATGGCAGCTGCATACATAAACGCATGTTCCAAATAACAGGGACTAAGGCGGACGGGATGACAGCCGGTAATCAGACGCCATCAAACGCTGGTGTCCAAGGTCTTATCAGCGTGGTGGTTTAATCAGAAAGAGGTAGACTACTGAACCCCCTTTATCGGAGCCTACTGGCGGATGCCGGGGTGTTAGTGGTGGAGGGGAATGAACAGGAAGTGATACATATGTCCAGCGCAGCAGCAGGGCAAGCAGAGGAAACATGGGAAGTTGTTGCAGCTTCAATTGACCGCCATTAGGAAACAGCTGTGCTTGCTGGCCAATAAGGAGATTTTTTTTGCAGTTTCGGTATTTTTGGGTAAAACACAAACTTTCAAAACCAGGTTCCAGGGTGTAATTTAAGGAAAGCGTGACCATTAATTTCCCCAAGTAATCTGGCTATTACGTTTTCAACCTGATTAGCTTATGGAAGAAACACAAACAATGGTGGACTATCCTGTGTAGTTTGTGCACATATAAGACCATATAGTTGGCACATTCTACCGCACTTTCAATAATTTTTCTTAGTTCTGTGTGGATGAGGATCGTTTTTACGATGTCGTGATTGGATCTGTTTTCATCTAAAACAACGTAAACAGTACCTTAAACTCAAAAACAGGTCACTAATTATGATTCACTAATCAGAACACATGTATTTATCAAGTTGTACCAAACATGTACTTAATTAGTATGTAAATTATCCCGAATCACAAGAATTAGATTGGGTCAAATTTAAATCCAAATTCTTATCTAGGATAAGGATTTAGATCTAAACATTTAAAAATATTTTAATCTTCAGATTATAGAATCTAAACATTTAAATTTTAATCTTTAGATTGAGATATTACATTTAAAGATTTAGAGTCAATATTTACGTTCAGATTTGACATTTAGATTTAACATTTAGATTGAACATCTAGATTTACCATCTACGTTTATCATTTACATTTACATTTACATTCAACATTCATATTTAAATTTAATATTTTGGACATTTTATTTCACATGTATTTCCTGGAAGTGGAATACGACTAATTTCATAAATATTGCTGTGAACATGATGAAATAAAAGTAATTTTTTTCAAATTTGACAATATTTTTCAAACATTGTTTGGAGTTAATTGTGGCGAAATGTTGTTGTTAAAATGAGCATGTGCTAATTTACAAAAGATGCCCTATAATATTCAGTACAGAATTGAGCTTTTATTGTACGGTGCCTCACACCGTATTTAGATAATGAATTATCTCAATTAGAATTGTCGTTGACAGGTTTGTAGAGACAAAAAAAAACTATACTGAAATCCATATTCTTTCTATAAAAATGATAAAAGTAGTACCAAGCCAATCCTATTAACATGTTTTCTCCAGATCCAAATTGTTGCCTTGTTCACTCACTAACTCACACACACACACACCTAAGGCTAAAACGGTACCTAGGAGACGAGTCAGGCATTGCCATGCTGTTGGCTCTCCCATAGGGCAAATGGTTCTTCCTGTCGCGAGATACGGCGGTGGGCAGGCGTGAGGTACGCCGGACCAAGGGGTCAACATATTCGCCCCGGGACATGGTGAATTGAGAGGGAGAGATAGCTGTGCTCTGTCAGGCCCTCCTGCCTTCTAGAGCACTGAAATTTCCACGAATCCGTCTGGTCGAGATCCATCCAATGGGGACTTCCCCTCAAAAAGACACACAACAACACACATACCCTGCCCCATTAGAGCAGCAGGTGCTGTCTATAGAAAGCTTCTCACAGCACAACTATAGATATGCAGGAAGCCAAATGAGCTTGTGTATGTGTGATCTGATCATTACAAAAGGCTCAACACGTTTAATTTACTCCTACGTCTTATATTTTTTATCTAGCTACTCTGATATCTTAAATCATCCACGTCGGGTAGAGAAATTAATCCAAGTGGAAAATAACTATCAGAAAATAGTTTTTTTATGAACACATCTCAGTGTTTCAACAAATGGATGAAAAGTCAGCTTGCATATCAGCAAAAACATTATCGATCAACATAATTAACGTTATCGCTAATTTTACATAATATAAAGTTATTTAAATTTTTGCTTTAATCAAGAGGATTTCTCGAATTAAATTAATTTTAGACAATTCAGTTGAGACATACTTATGCTTTATCTTCTGAGAAATGAGCTTAACTGAAACCCTCATTTCTCAGTTTATCTTATAAAGGATTTTAAGAAAATATTTTACTCTGACCTTCACTATCTCTGGGCCTGTGGGAATTAGAAACCTGCAAATGTTGTTTGTTAACCTCCAAACTTTCCATTCTATTTTCTCTCAAATAATTTCATAGTCTACTCTCCCAAAATGTGAAATCTTGAAGCCAGAGGGTTTGTTTGAATTGTTCCCATAGTTGAGAAATGACCAGATACTATAAATACCTTATATATATATATATATATATATAGCAATTTACACAAAACTCAAAGACGCTTTACAGAGTATAGTCCGTACGGTAAAGTTCCGCAACTCCGTCCGGACTAACTAGCATATGTTGGGCACTGTATGTCATGCCTTGTAATTAGGTTTGTTGTCATGTGGTTTCCTGATTGCTTCGCCACCCTTGATTGTTAAAACCTGCGTCCTGTTAAGACTTTGCCTCAGTGTATTTAAGCTGTGCTCCCCTTCCCACCTGTGCCAGATCGTGTTGTTCCATTGTGCCAACCTATCCAGCGTAATTCCTAGTGTTCCATGGTTCTGATCTCTGCTTGTAAGAAACCTTGTATTTTTGCCTGCTTTCTCGGTTATTGTTTGCCTGACCTTACGAGTAAAGAGTTTATTCACCAGACGTTGTATTAGTCGTGCTTGTGGATCCTAATTGTGGTGCCAGCTTGACACTGTATTGGGTACATGTTCCTCTGCGAGATCAGACATATGGAGTAGGCTTCACTCCTCTACCCTCACGGCTATATATGAATATTATATGGAAGATGCATACGCTGTGTCGTTCTGAAAAGCGCTTTGAGTTGTCGAGCACACTGGAGAAAAACTATTTAAGTACAATCCATTTAGCATTTATTACTCACATGCATCATAAACCTGACTATTTTGGTAGGTAACAACCACTGCGGACCAGGAACAACCAACAAGACCTGAAGTTCTGGAGACGCTCTGCCCCAGTTGTTAAGCCATCAGGCACTCATCAAAGTTGATCAGATCCTTATGTGTCCATTTTTTCTGCTTCCCACACATCAAGTTGAAGAAAACTTGCTCACTTAATACACCTAATATATCCAAGCCCACGGAAAGTTAAAATATCAAATCTGATAATCAAACTTCACTTTTCATCAGATATATTGTTATAACTGACCAGTGTGTATAATCAATATTTTGAATTCCCCATATTTTTCTATAAAAAAACGCTCGACAGCTTCTTAGATGCTCTTGAGTTACGGAACTGCACAGATTAATGAATTAGTCCATGGACTGATCCTTTAACCTCCACTGGGGCCTTCAGCATTCAGCTGAGATTATTTTTATCAGCCTCGGGGAATAAGACATCATTGGGCCGGTAGACAGTGGCTGCAGAGGGCCTGTTTGGAAAATAACTGAGTCATTTCACAGAGCCATCCTTTAAAGAAGACCTTTACCATTGAACTTCTCCTTAATGGTGGAGGAACCTCAAGTAACACTTCAAATATCACTTTCTTGTATTTTAGGAGGGAGGAACAGCTTTGTCTGTAATCAAATTATCACCAGTGAATGTGTGTGTGAGGCAGGACGGATGCATCTCTGAATATCACTGGTTTGTGTGTATGTGTGTGAGGGCATTCTCCACCTGTTGTGGAAGGAGGGGGAGGCAGCTGCGGACCTAGTAACCCCCCCACACATTCATTCGCAGGCCCAATTGCTACCTGCTCCCGAGGCCAGATCATCTTACTTTTAGCCTTTCCTCAAGCGCCGAGACTAACTGCTCTTGTTGATGTTATTTAATTCTCACACACGCACAGCCAAACAGAAAAGGCTAACTGTAACTTTATCTGATATAGGGGAATGCAGTTCATGAATGGCATGTCAGGCCTTTCTTTAGATGCTCCTCTAAGGCCTGCCGTCTATTTACATCTCACGCCACTCCTGTTACTGCTGACAACATGCAGTGCTGTGAAAAAGTATTGAACGGCCTCCTGGTTAATCTAAAACCAGCTTGACTAGACCCACCCAGACCGTATCCCTACCAGCCCTGTTAATCACATCAGCACTTTGATAGACCGTTTCCAGAAGCAGGAAGATGGCTCCTTGGTCTCACCAGTAGCACACATGCCAATATCAAAAGAAACTCCATCAGTCTTGCAGGGGCTCAAAGCAGTTTCTAATGCTGTGTTCAAAGCATATGCAACGTTCTCTCAAACGAATGTCACAGCGGCAGTGGTGAGCAAGTATCTGTCAGATGTTTTACTAGCATGTTTTCAAATTATTGTAATTTGAGAGATCAAATTTTTTTTAGACAGGTATTAATCATATAAGTTCAACTACTCAGCACCAGATCAGATAATAACTTAAAACCAGGGATCAGTAGTTCCAATCCTTTTTGAGATGCCCTTCCACCAGGGGTTCACAATCCAGGGTACGATATATTAAGATAAGTTAGCTTAGGTTTCTTCTTGTTTTATAATATTTTATTTTTGTTTTGTTGCTCTGGACTCCGGCTGCTGTTTTTTTGCCATTTCCTCACTTGTGCAAATCGGCAGCTCGTACTGACAGTGATTGGTTGTCAGACTGAAGTGATGCGGGGTGTCTGCGTATAGATGGGGCAGCCATGCTATGACATGACAGATCTAACTGCATCCACTGCTGCCGATCTTTATGGTAAGAAAAATGTCCACTCCATAACCATCCCTGCAGGCCACTCAGCGCTGATGCGTGAAGCCTCTTCAAGCTGAATGTGGGCCATGAAACGCTCGCCATTGAATTCAAAGGTCTAAGTACAGAAGGATGCTATGGTCTCCCTATTTATTCATTGGGTTTTTCGAGACCATTCTTAGTCTGGGGACAAGGATATTTGTAATATCCTGCTTGGTCTGCTGCCATTGCGACCCAACTTCAGGTAGTAGGATAAAAAAAAGGAAGAATGACGGAGGTTTCAGGCTGATAGCTTTTCAACAGTCAGACAGTCAGACATTACAGTGATTCATCTCTCAGACATAGAATTAATGTAACGCAATGACTTTCTGCATCCTGTTGAACTCATTACTGTCAAACTAGTACTAGACACCTGTAGCTCAGTGGGCAGAGCCGTCATCTCCCAATCAGAAAGTTGATGGTTTGGGCCCAGCAGTCTACATGCTGTAAGTCTGTAACATTCCCTCAGGGAAAGCTTAAATGCAGAGATATCATTTCCCTACATTTTACTGTGACTGAATGTGATAAATCAAGGATAAATTATTGCAGAACTTTATTATGAGCCTGATGCAGCAGAAACCCTAATGAAAAAACATTCCCCAAAAGGTTTTAACCACAGGGGGGTTGGCTAAATCCATCAAATTCCTATTTACAAGACCTCTGACTGGACCTAATTCAGCACCCAAACATTATAAATCAGCTGTCCTCGATTCCAGCAAGCAATCTAAAAAACGTATTGGTCCAAGAACACAAACCGATGACTTGCTCTGTGATTTCCTGGCCAGCTCTGCCACACATGAGATCCAAACCAACAGCACAAATGGACTGAATGCTACTGTGTGGGATTAAGCCTACCTGGACTGCATGTGTACGGACTTGATGCTGCTGGCTGACGGCGTGGTGCTACTGGTTTGCTGGCTGAGCTCCACCAGGGACTGGTAGTACTGCTGCTGCTGTTGCTGCTGCTGCTTGTAGCGCGACAGGATGAAGAAGAGACCAAGGATGCTCTTTAGGTTGCCATTCCTGATCTCTGGAGGGACAGAAAAGAAGGAAAACGTGATGCTATGGTTCTACTCCACCCATACATCCTGCATTCATACATCACTGCTGCTCAACCCCGCAAAAATTCTCGAGCAAAACAATTCCATTTTCTTGAAATAAAGTCAGTTTAGCGAATGAAAAGTAGTGCAGAACTTTCCATTTGTCTCAAACAAAAGCAGGCTTATTATTTTCCAGATCATTTGTTTTGTCTTTCAAACACTGTAAAGTGAACATATGTTGTTTTTTAAAGGCAGTCGGGAACAGAGCTGCAGTGCAGCTGTTCTGCCGAAACAGTATGAAGCACACAAGTGTAATTATACACCAGCTGTAGCTGGAGCCGACACTGAAATGACGCATATCATCTATAACGCTGAAAGTTCAGAGGCCCTTAATTGTGTCCATAGTTGATCCAGTCTAAATCTATTTCTCACACAAATGAACATCAGACAAAACATACATCTACGCTACGTACAGCTGGTTCATTTAGGAGTGAAGTGCCTGGAGTGGAGTGTCACCAGTAGAATCTTGCGTGAAGGCAAAATAGTCAACTGGAAAAATGGTGTCCTAGGACACAGATGTTCAGAGCACAGAAGGACGATAAAATGCCTATGTAAAAGTGCTAGTGCACTTGTCTGTTAATTAACTGGCGCGCTGGTTGACGCCCTCCTGTCATACAACGTGTTTCTGTTTCCTGTTGCTGACAAAAAAAAAAAAGACTTTAAATTCAGATACTCTCAAAATGGAGTCAGGGTATAAAGTGACTTTTCTCATTTTAGTCTAAGAGTAACTCCCAAAAAAGTCAGAATTCCCAGAATCAAGTAAGAATTGAGACTTTATTCGTAAACTTCTGAATAAAAAAAATATTGTGACCATGAAGTCCTCCTTTTGACCTTCCAGTTAGAATCATTAGTATAAAATCAGAATTCTCACTTTAAATTCAGCATTCTTACTTTTTTTTTTTTCCATTTTACTTTTAAAAGTCTGAGTTATTTTATTCTAGGTATAACTTAGAATACTCCATTTCTTAGCACAAATTACGAATTGTGATTTTAAAGTTATTGTGAGAATATTGCAGAGGTATGACACTTGTTCTTGTCCGTAGTTAGAACTCTAACATTTTTTCACTCCCATCTTGTATGAGATTCAAGGTGATAATATTCTTCTTTTTTTGGATTTGTCTAGACTTGAAGACGAAGTGACCTGCCATACACAGCCAGCAGCAAGAAAGTTCACAATCAATGAGAACATTTGCTTTGAGTATGAATGTTATCCTCTGAGCAACTTCTGAGCTCAGACAGATTTAAAAGAAAATGCATCTCAGGCAGCTGTGAAGGTACTTATTAAACACAGAGGAGGGGCGGAATTGATCGCTGTTACTAACGCATCGATTTCTGTAATGGACTTTTTTGATCAAGTCTACATTGAAGGAGGGTTCGCAGCGGCTCCTGCAAGGATTTTTACTCCACACTTAAATCTGTAAAGGCACAAACATTCTACCCATCCTTCCATGGCTATGCTGTCTCGAGATGGTGGAAGTTGGACAAGATTAATCCCTGGAAGGTTTTTCCAGCAGCGGCAACTGGGCCTGTCCGAGAATCTTAACTGCAGCATTTTTTGGGCTTCAGGGAGAAACAGGGTTGCAGATTCAGCCAAGTGCTGTTATGGACGTGAAGTAAGAGAGGAGATTATAATGAGGACATTAGGAATACCTAACTGCCCCTAAAATGAAGGTGGCCTTGGGGATAGAATAGCGTGGCATTTTCTGCGTACCCTAACCCTTTCTAGAAAAGATAGTTGATTAGTCACAGAAGACGTTAAGAGGAAGGGATGGAAAAGGGTGAGGGAATACTGTGTGAGTATTTAAGGACTACTTTCTTAACCTTTCACAGGTTTTGTACTGGACATGGAGTATACATGTCCAGCCAGGGTCTCCTCACTGCCAAATGTTACGTTTTCTTTCCCCATTGCAGATCCAGCACTGGTTCAGAACAAGTGCTGAACTTGTGACTATTTCTTTGCCTATCCACAGCAAAAACTGCTGCCAGAGGGGAACCAAAACCTTGCTAGTCTAGCCACAAGAACCTGTCTGAGGGCAGGGTTATTGAATGCAATCAAAACTTTGAAACCGTTAATTACAAAAACACAGCATAGCTTGGTGTAGGACTAAGCAACTGAACAATGGAAGCTACATCTAAAGGTCAGATGTAGGGTCAGTATTGTCTGTATATGTAGACATTGGTTGAAAGCCTGTGAAAGCTGGAAATCTGTGTTGCTATAATACCAGAAAAACCAATAGATGTATCCAGATAAGACAAAGACAAAAATAGGAGGACAAAAGTTCAAAGAATTTTCCTCATCCAAATGTGTCAATTTATTTATATCCCGCTCTCTCCATATTTGATGATTTTTTACTGGATAAATGCTCAGAGCTATATTCAAAACTGTTATAATAATATAATAAAAATGTTGCTGTTATGCCTTTGTGACGTAATGATGTGGCTGAAGGGCCTCAAATGACTTAAATACATGGATCTAGTGCCTCAGTGATGTTGCTATACTGGGTCTGTGACGTAATGAAGAGGCTTGAGTGCCTCTGCAAAAAAATGCCTTGGCCCTAGTGCTTATGTGATATAACAACATGACTGTAGTTTCTCTGTGATTTAATGACATGGCTTTAGTACCCTCATGATGACATGATGTGGCTCTAGTGCCTCTGTGATGTAATGATGTTACTGTAGTGTTGATGACATGGCTCTAGTGCTTACCTGATGTCATGATGTGGTTATAGTGCCTTTTTGAAGTAATGGCGTGGTTCTAGTACCTCTGTGATGTTAAGGCATGGCCTTAGCATCTCTGTAACATAAGGATGTTGCGATTAAATTGTTCCCCTCACCAATGGCCTCCCACTCTGGAATGAGAACAACATTGTACCTGTAGCTGACTCACAATAAATGACTGTTTAAGTGTCTAAAATAAGTTGGAGCTATTCTAAAAACATTTGCACAGACTGAAATCAAGTAGCGGGAATTTTATGGTGCTGAACGGTCACACTGTAGGTTCCCTGCTGGTACTTTCATCAATTAGAACCCATTCTAGAACTGCAGAGAACTTTAATGACCTGCTGGATGGACCCCCTCAACAGAACCCATCATCAACTGCAGGAAATGTGTTATGGAGCTTTACACATTTAAGGCTGGTACCAGAACTTCCTGCCCATACATGCAACACTTTATGGAGAAAATCTCTATTTTAATGCTCATTTTGTGGAGGTTTTTTCTTCTTCAATAAATAATAGGACTAACAGATCACTTCATGCACCTGGTGTATTAGTGTGCAGCTGATGCTGATGGGAGTGACTTTATTTTTCTGGCAACATATTTAAAGTTACTGCTGCATTAGATCTAATGCTGAGAGTAACTGAAATGATTATTTGGTGCCAAACTTTGTGTTCTTCCTGTGCTGAGATGTCTTACTGTAGGTTTATGTCCAGCTCATGGTGGAAAAAAAACTGTTTGGTGTGCACTTCCTCATACCGTTTGGACTGAACATACTTCTCTACCCAAACACAGAGGCGATGGATGATGTAAGAATACGCTTGTTTAGTTAAAGGAAGTGACTTCAGCCTCTCGTACTTTAGTGAAGTACTCTTGGCTAAAGTGACCCAGAAAATTAAAAATATGCACTTATCACCTACAAGGCTATAACCACTGACAGGTGAAAGATGACAACAACATAGACCGCACTTTGTACTGACGTTGATATTTTTAATTCAGGAAAAGTGGTCCACTGTTGCACTATGAATGAATTTGACAAGGGTAAAATAGAGCTGTGTATATGATGGGATCAGAGCATGTTCACTCACGTTCATTCTTCTCTGTAGCATTAATGTTCCTGTCCTAGAGGGCTTGTTTTCATTATGCCCTATAACCTTATTCCACGGAACCATAACTCTCAACACGATGAGATTTTCTGGTGCCTTTGTTTGCGGCCTCCACCACAGAGATGCAAGGGGGACCTATAACAATACCTTGGCTCTCTCAGGAAAATACATCATATACAGTACCTGTAGCACATTACACACTAGCCACTGTTTTATACCCACACCTTTTAGAAAGGTAATACAGACGTCACATACCAGCTGAGAGAATGTTGAAATCCCTGGACTGATTGAGACTTTAGGGGGCAGGCTGTCTAATTCCGCAAACAAACACACGTACAACATCCGGACTAAGTCTGGAGAGGCTGAGACAGGCCATGATGGAGGAAGGGAGTGCTGAAATACAGCAGCAACAGTGAGGGACTAAGCAATCCAAGAGCCCATATATTTACAGACCCACTTTGAAATTCCAGGGCCCGGCAGTCATTCTGCTGTTTTTAGTGCAGGAGTGGGGTGAGCAGAATTTGGAGCTGTCGGTCAGTATGTCAGACTATTTCTGCTGCTGAAGATAGGTCAAGGACACACCAACCTCTCTAATGTTTAAAGTGGAGAAGACGCAACATTGGTTATAGGCTTGCACAGATTCTAAATACCAGCGAGAGACAGTTTCTGCTAGAATAACGGACACATGTCTGCAGGTAAAGACTTTGAAGAAAGGTGAAGGAAGGATAAGACTTTCAATCACACCAGCAGCTTGGTGCACAACAATAAGACAGATGTATCTAGATATGATGCAGGAAAGCAGCAGTTTTCACAGTTTTTCCAGCTTGTTGAATATTTCTTGGTTCAGCGATTGTGACTGAAGTTTGTAGTTGGGGTAAAAATCATGGTTCTTTTTTAGCTCAATAGGTCATTTAAAACAAGTTTACATGCATGATTTTCAGCATCACCCTATCTTTAGTGATTGTACCCCGACTCCCACTTAAATCAGGGGTTTTTCAAGACCATAACAGGAATGCTTTGACTCTTACATAAATACTCATTAAACCCATAATGTCTTACATTATACAGGGCAGTGTGATTGTAGCTAAAATGAGAATTGCAATATTTTGCTTCAAATGGAGATCTTGCTTCTTTCGATGATTTCTTAAAATTTTGTTGCATTCAAATCGGTGTCTAGCTCTACGGCTTTTCGGCCCTCAAGCCGCGATAAGGAGACTTCCGGTATTTTAGGCTGGTTGCTTACCTTAGCTGTGCCTTATGAACGGTAACAAATCAGAGTCTGTACCAACTCTGAAGCGGAGAACAGCCAGAAGAAATACTCAGCTTTACTAATAACACGTGACCTTTCTCTCGCGGCACAAACTAGATGAGTGCCACGGACTATATGGATAGGAAAGAGTCGTTCTATTTTGATATAAAGATGCTACTGAGAGCGAGATCAGGATAGGTCAAACAAGGATACAAGAAGAAACAATAATTTCCCCCTTAAATAGAATACCTGCCCTCTGTTAGGTGTCTACTGCATTTGTCAAATGAGACACCAGGAGATGCATAGCGGCACAGTCACAGTCTGATGTATTTCCCTTCAAATATCAGTAAGGGAAAAAAAAAACTTGCTGCAGTTGCATTTACGAACTTTGCAGGGATCAGGGGCTCCCAAAATAAACATCAAGCATGAAACTAAATCATAACCCATAGCTTTAATATTTATCTCTGGCCTTGTGAAACTATTTAATTTTGTCATTCACTTTGGCCAGCAGTCATTTCTGCAGTGCTGGAGTTAGAGCTGTCATATAATATATGTACTTTATACTCCCATGGTTGAGGGACAAATCCTTCATAGGAGTTTTTATCCCCCCACAATCCCCTTTGGTGCCCTAATGACTGCCTGCACTGCCATGGTGAAACCTGGAGATGGAGAAACTGTGCAAATTCCATCTCTGTATGTCTTGGAAATAGGTTTTAACCAGTTGTGAAGAAAGGCAAAGCTACCCACAGAAAGTTGGTGGTCCACGTCTGGAGATTAGAAATACAAACAGGAGCTCCCCTTCTTTTTTACCCTCACTGATTCATTTAAGATTGTTTATTCTTCTTACCTTCTGCAGAGAGCCCTTGTACATTCACTCCTCTGGCATCAAGGAAGCTCAGGCAAGCGTCCACATTCTCGATCTGTTGAGAAGACGACGACAGGGAGTCAGAGACAAAGGACGGACACAGCAGGAATGTGACGATGCTTAACTTTCAAAGAGCCCAAATGTCTCATGCCAGAGGGCTCAGAGGATGGGGATGATCAGCCTTATTACCCATAAAGCACATCATTGTGTGGTTATTACCCAACCCCCACTCAACTCTGGCACCCAGCGGTGTGACAGACTGACCGCTGTGTAAAGCCACCAACACAGCGAAGGGTGCAGCCTGCCACTTGTAATGGCAGGATTGAGTACTTACACAGTCAAGTCATATATATATATATATATATATATATATATATATATATATATATATATATATAATACAAGTGTATGCAGGAAGCAATGCACACACTTGTATTTGCACACTAACAGAGGTTGAGTGGGTCAGCTTGTTGTTCAGAACTTTACCCATGCAAACTAATGTCAATTAGAAGGTCAAGTGTAGTTGCAGTGACTAGGTTTTTCCCTTCTTGGCAGTGGCTAATGTGCAATGCATGGTGGCCACTCGCCAACATCCTTCAGGAGGTCAGTTATGACGGAGTCAGGGGTCAGAGCACTCTGCTTCAGTGCCTTGTGCCAAAGGGCAGGCCGGGTAAGACAGCCACCCCCCCCAGCGAGCCGTGATGATTCATGAGCTGCAATTCAGCTCCCTCAACTCACTGTCCCTGGATTTCTTTATTACTCTGTGTAGAACACAAATAATGAGTCACATAAGCACAGAGGCGTTGGATACACGCTGATTCCTTTCTTACTCCCACTGAGTTGAGCTGTATGGCCCAATATGGCTTAAACAGAGGTATTTCAGTGACATATCCCTCAACTGAGAGAATTAGTCTACTCTAAAAGTACAAAAAGTGAAATAACAAGGGCTGTGTTATAAAGTTTGTTCTCTCCTAGTTTTTGCAAGTCTCCTTTAAGTTGAAGAAAATAAATTGATTTGTTTACTCCAGCCGTTTCTGCCCGCTTAAGTTTGCTTTGTTTAATCACACCTAATGCAAGTGACTCAGCCTGAGGATGCAGAAAAAGTCACCTAATGAATAGTTTTTTAACTATTTTTTCCAAGCGCAAGTAGACAATGAAGTAAAAGTCATAACAGGGTTTCTGTGGGTAAACCTGCAGAAAGATCATTATTGTTGACTCTGCCCACAGCCAACAGCCTGTAGCTACTGGTGGGGTGAGTCTCGCACAGGCAGGAGTTCTGGAGGTCAGACGGGCAGGTAGGCAATGGTCAGAGGTCATTGTGCAAAGTACTTTGTGTCTCTTAGCCTCACTCGGATCTGCGGAGAACCTAATAATCTTGCTATTTTCACATTTGTAGACACGTAGCATCAGCTAGTAATATTTCTGTTCTCTCATTACCAAAACTTTATCCAGTATTCATGTACTGCAGCCATTTATATGTTCATTTCTGGCTTTGGTGACCACTGTGTTAGTCTGTGATCAGCCTCCATCTGCCTAATATGATAGCTCCAACTTATTTGTCAAACATACAGCATCCTTATCTTTCACCTCACCTCCTGAGATATTTGGACAGTAGCTTTAAGTTGTGCTTTGAACCAGACTACTGCCATTTAGGGCTAATGGGCCTTATCATGGAAGGCCCAAGCCTTCCCTCTACAGATCAAGTCATCAACATCCCTAATACAGTTCAAATTTCTACTAAAAACAAATCTTTTCTTATTAACTTTACTTCCATTTTCCTTTGTGTAGGGTATTCATTACTACCCATGTCGTCAAATTCCTCAGCTTTATTTTGCTTAAATCTGTTTCTAAGGCTTAGCTGTTATTTATTTTATTTATTATTTATTTATATAATTTGTTTTTATGCCTTTTTATCAATAGTTTAATCTATTTTATCATGTAATTTTTTTGTTGTGTTATTTTTTGTAAATCACAGGTGAATGCAATGCTGACCCTGTTACCAGTTCACCAGTTTGTAGGTACTAAAAACAGCAGCATAGGTACATTGAACAAGAACTGCAGTTCTGGAGATGTTCTGACCCAGCAGTCTAGCCCAGCGTTTCTAAAAGACTGGGTCGCGACCTACAGGTGGGTCACAGGAGATTTCATTCACGTTGCCAAATAAACAATTCTCATTCTATTTTAATAATAATAATAATAATAATAATAATAATACATTTAATTTATAATGCACTTTACATTTGGATCAAATCTCAAAGTGCTACAAAGTAAAAACAATTAAATCAATAAATCAATAAAAAATAAAATAATAACTATATAAAAACCTGACCAAAAAGCAGCAATGTTAATTAAAGTTATAGGTTCTGCTAAAAAGGAAACTTTTAAGTACTTTTTTAAAGGAGTCAGTCATCTGTGGAGACCTCAGATGGTCAGGGAGGGCATTCCACAGACGAGGGACAGCAGAACGGAAGGCCCGATCACCCATGGTGCTGAGCTTAGTCCAGGGAAGGAGGAGGCGGTATGAGTGGGTAGAACGAAGGGATCGTGTTGAGGTCAGTGGGGTGAGTAGTTCTTTCAGGTAGGGGGGTGCGTTACCATGGATGCACTGGTGAGTGAGGAGAGAGATCTTATAATCAATCGTGGTGGAGAATGGAAGCCAATGAAAGGAATGAAGAACAGGGGTGATGTGTTCGTGTTTACGAAGTCTCATCAGGATCCTTGCAGCACTGTTTTGAACATATTGTAGTCTTTGAAGACTTTTATCAGGGATCCCGATGAGAAGTGCATTACAGTAATTCAGTCTGGAGGAGACAAACGCGTGGACCAGCTTTTCAGCATCACTCAGGGTGAGTGAAGAACGGAGTTTGGAAATATTTCTGAGATGGTGAAAGGAGATCTTGCAGATGTGTTTGATGTGGGATTCAAAAGTGAGTTGAGGGTCAAATCTTACGCCGAGGTTGGTGACTGATGAAAAGAGGGGAATGTCGTGACCAGAGAAGGTAATACTGGTTATGGAGGAAGACTGGGTCTGATGTGGTGTTAAAATTAAAATCGCTTCGGTTTTGGAGGTGTTCAACTGGAGAAAGTTGTATTACATCCACAACTTTATCTCCTCCAGACAAGCACGGAGAGTTGACATGGGAGATGATGATGACGATGAGGATGGACAGGCTGTGGAGGAACATGTGTTAGTTTATATGTAGATTTGCGTGTCATCAGCGTAGCAATGGAATGAGAGTCCATATCGACTTATGACATGGCCAAGGGGGAGCATGTACAGTATGAAGAGAATGGGGCCAAGGACTGATCCCTGGGGGACGTGTGATGTAGGCGGTGTAGGAGTATTCCATGGTCAACTGTGTCAAAGGCAGCAGACAAATCAAGGAGAATCAAGATCGAAGGTGAACCAGGATCTGCTGCCATCCGTAGGTCACTTGTGACTCTAAGCAGAGCTGTTTCTGTGCTGTGGGCGGATCGGAAACCAGACTGAAAGGTTTCAAAGAGGTTGTTGTATTTGAGGTGGTCCTGGAGGTGTGCAGCAACTACTTTTTCCAGAACTTTGGAGAGGAACGGGAGTTTGGAAATGGGCCTGTAATTAGCCAAAACTTCTGGATCGAGAGTAGGTATTTTGAGGAGTGGTCCGATTATGGCGGCTTTTAGGGAAGATGGAACAAAGCCGGACTGGAGGGATTGGTTTATTACAGCAGTGATGAGGGGACTTATGGAAGAGATGTTAGTTTTCACTAGGGCTGTAGGAAAGGGGTTGAGGGCACAGGTGGAGGGTTTCATCTTCCTGATGATAACCTCAACCTCTTGCTGTGAGATTTCTGGGAAGCACTTTAGAGGCTGGAAGATCTCAAACTGTGAGTAAGCAGACTGGATAGGTAGAGTGGAGGAACCAGAAAGGTCAGAACGGATGAGTCAAATTTTGATTTGAAGAAAGCCATGAAATTATTTCAGTGCTCTTCTGTAATTTCTGTAAGTGGGGGGGTTTGTGGTTTAAGAAGATGATTGATAGAATTTCCAGGACTGGTTTTGATGAGGTTGGAGTAGAACAGTGGCCTAGCCTCTCTAAGGGACTTGGAGTAGACCTTTTGGTGTTCCCGAAAGGCTAGCTTGTGGACAGTGAGACCTGAAGTCTTGTAACGCCGCTCAAGGACATGCCCAGCTGCCTTCATTTTCCGTAGCTCGCTGGTGACCAATGACTCAGTAGAAATCTATTGAGTCATTGGCTGATACAAGGTTTCCAGAAACAAGATGCTGGAGGTCGACTCTCATGGTTTCTGGGTTGATGTTTTTCAAATTCCTGAGGTAGATTTGATGTTTGGGCTTGGTGTGGGGGGACACAAGTGACAATTCCATGGAGACGGCCTTGTGGCTGGACACAACCAGATCGTACACAAGACAAATTGCCTGAGATTAAAACAATCCAGTAGTTGGAGAAATTCGAATGCAAAACGACATGCAGGGGAGTTGACAGGAATGTTCATATCTCAACGTACTAAAATATTGGCATAGGTTGTGTAAAATGTCGACAAAAGGTTTTACATCTCAGAGATGAAGGCTGGGTTTTGTTTGGGTGGTCGGTAGATTAGAAATATGGTCATGGAAAAAGGGGGTTTACAATGAAATGCCAGGCATTCAAAAGAAGAGATCTCTGACAATGGCAGTGGAGACAAGTCCAAATCACTGCAGTAGATGACAGACAGACCACCACCACGACCAGTGTTTCATGCTTTCTGGAGGTAACAGTAACGGGCGGGACAGGTCTCATTTAGGACAGAAAAATCATCTGGTTGTTGCCAGGTTTCTGTAAGGTACATAACGTGCAGACACTTCTCCAGGATGTGGTCATGTATGAGGCATTTGTTTGCAAGAGATTGTGTATTAAATAGTTTGATTTTAATACTAGATGGAGCAGGGAGTCTCTGTATTGGCCGATGAAGACTGAAATCCACTCCACATTTTGTAACCGGCACAGTGAGTAACTTTATGGAGGAAAATCCAGTGCCACTGGTGGGAAGAGCGACAGCATTCTGAGAGCCGTCTGAGACGCGGCGGTGCGCACGTCAGACCAAAAGGACGGAATGGAGCTATCGGAGCGGGAGTAAACAAACTTATAACGGCAACTTCTGTGAATGTAACAGGGCCGGCGAAGGAGTCAAAGTTGTTTAATAACCGATAAGCAAAACGGATTGTTGTAGTTGTTGAATTTCATCAGTTGGGTTACGGAATAATTCATCATCCTGGCAGTCGTGGAGACTAGCCCGTTATTAGCCGTTAGCCATGGACGAGACGCACAGAGGACGTTAGTAGCCGTTATTTTTATGGAGATGATGCAGAGAAAAAAGCTATCGAACACAGAAAGTGATCAACAACGGCTATTGGTGAAAGTGTCACGGGGGCAGTGATGAACGAGACGGATAAACAAACTGACATCAACGATGAACAAACAGAAACGGACATCAACGATGAACAAACAGATACAGAAGTCTCCGGGTGTTGGTAAACTTGCAGCAACAGGTAGGCGGACCGTCACAAGACTGGGTAGAATTCTTACAAATACAAGTACAAATACAATATAACATATACAAATACGGATATATATCCAAAAGGTTTGCCGGTGAGCAACAATAAAGGTATACTTGTTGGTTTATAGTATTGCAGGCTGTAGAACTCTGATGGAAAAGCGGTGAACAGACAACGCCAGCGTCCTCTCCCTTCAGCGTCCAGACTGATACTAATACTGACTACTATTTTGCTATTATTGTATATTCATATCTGCAGGACACCTGTCATTCACATTGGGGAGCGTCTCTTGGTCCACCACAAAACATTGGAGGTCAGGCAGGCAATACTCAGGACTCTTGGGATAGCTGAATGCTACACCTGATACACCTGACTGGAACGCACAAACCAAAGATGCTGTCAAATATATCCAACTGCTGACCGGTGGCATGGTAACGAGACAATCAATGTTATTTACATCACCTGTCAGTAGTTTTAATGTTACAGGCGATCAGTGTGTGCACATTTGCTAACTTATAACCACAACTAAATCAAGGGGTAATCAAGGTTAAGCACAGAGTCTAGAAGTGGAGCTGAGGTAGAGGAACAGCATACTTTAAGAAAAACAGCTCCAGCAAAGAACTGGCTAAATACTAACAATTGGAAAACAATTGGTGCAACTTACCCTGCATAGTCATGACATGGTTAGACTTAGTGATGTCACTGGTGCTTCAAATATAAAGAAGAAAGGCTTGTTGAAATGTGGTAACGAAACCCCTCAAGTTCTCTTTTAAGGACGAATGTTTTCTTTCTTACATCCAGTAATGGGTGCAAAAATAACATGAGTGACCCGCGTCCTAATTGACTTGACATGACTTAATGTGAACTAATAGCTTAGTCAAATTTGTAGTGATGCCAGTTTTCCAACAGAGCAAACATTTCTGGTGCCTCATCTGATAGGCGAAACATGAAAGACCATTATGGCAGCCAAAAATATTCTGTTGTCTAACCCGGCATACAGATTCCACTCTGTCAGGAGGGAAAGAGGTCACACTTTCAGAAGTAGAAGTGACCACAAACTCTGTTTAATCGTTAGTAGCTTCCAATGAAACGGATGTACAGGATGCGCCAGTTAAAGCTGTTAAATAACAGTCAAGCAATTGGTCTTGGGGTCCCTTGGTGGCCACAGTGGCCCTTAACAGCCATTTAGAGCCCGAGGAGGTCTGTGAGGTTGCAAGATGTGGAGAGATTTTTAAAAACCTTTCTCGCTTCATTCTTTTCTTCTTTGTCATGCATGTGGGGATTCGTCATTTCAGGCAACTGTTTCATTCATATGCGTGACAGAAAAAATTCTTACTACATGAACCCAGATTACAAACGCAATGATCCATTTTCCCTCTAGTTTTCTCATTCCTCCGGTAGGCTCTGGCATTTGTGCTAACTTTTATGTAAAATAGTCTTAACAAGGTTTTCACAGTAGAGGCAGTTGCCAAAGAGGACTGTTTCTATCACTATTGCCTCTTCTCCACAGACTGACATTTTTACAGACGCCTAGTGTCTTCATTACAGGACAAGAATCACATCTGTCTGAAACAACCTTCCACACCACACAAATTCCCACAGCAGGCACCCAACACATGTGGGCCTCCACATTATCTGCAAACAGGCTGCACACACAGACCTTCACACGTGGTCCTACTTGTTTGATGATCCCACACAAACTCTCAGAAGTTACAATGTTGGGCGACATGTGCTGAGAACGTTCGTTACTCCCAGACATTGTGGGATGTAGTGATTCAAACAGCCATTTGGTGAAGAAGATGAACCGCAATATTTGCACGTTGTCACCTAGAGGCAAATCACTTATAGATAAATGTTGCAGTGAAAATCAGGAATCACCAGTGATACCAAGGTCCTGTTCCTCTGAACCTTAAAGTGATGCTCCAGACTCTAAAATGACATGAACATACGGAATAATGATTGAAGGTGTTGATTATGAAAGAGGAATTAATGTTCCGCAGGGCTGTGGCGATGTTTAACTGCTAGTTAGGATGGAGGATCGGCTTTGTGGTATCCCCTAATAGCTTCTCAAGAAACCAACATCATTTATTTTTCCAACACAAACTGGCGTCAGACAGATCTACATGAGCCATTAAAGGCAATTTGGAAAGGGGAATTTTGATGAGGTGCACTTCACCCAATCATGAAATACTTTGAGCACGGGAGATGGATCAGGTTCTGAGGAGTTGCGAGAGGGCACGTATGCAACACGTGCTGGGGGATGGTTGTTTGCCGCTATGTGTTGGAGAGTAATGTGGTGGAACTGTTCAGTTTCGGTGATAATCAGTTTCAACTAAGCCACGTTTCATTTACAGAGTCACACTACTAATAATATCTACACCCTCCAAGGGACACAGCAATAGGGAATAGAAAGACAAACACTATGAGAGGGTGGAGTATAAACCTCCATTCCCCACTTATACCTGTGGAATTAGGCTGAATGAGACTTTATCAACGGTGGAGACCAAAAGAATGAAATGTTTTTTTGTACTAGTCCCTCACAGACTTGATCACTAGCAGCCCTGGTCATCACATTGTCAATAAGTCCATAAGTGAGACTATCTACGAATAGACCCGAGGAACAACATTGAAACTTCACAGAAGTGAACAACCTTCCTCATTCAGGAAGTCACAAAAGATCCCAATGTCATCAGGTCATCAGTCTGTGAGTGGAAGCTCAGGGGCAAATGGGTCATACAGGAAGATAATAACACCCATAAGAGGAGTAAGTCCTGAAAACTGGATCTGGATGGATCTTAAGGAATAAAATTAAGGTTCTAGCCAAAGTCTGGACCTGAACCCACTTGATTTGCTGCCATGGGACAGGGAAAATTCTGTTCATGCTCACAAACTCAACAATGTGGCTCTACTAATGCAGCTTTGCTGAGCAGAATGGGACAAAATTCCACCACAGTGATATCAGGGACTCTCCTGATATAAGAAGGTTTGATTTCAGTTGTTGCTGCTAAAGGTGGAACAACTAGATATTGAGTTCAGGGGGGTCAGTGATTTTTCATGCTGGTGATTTAGGTATAACAGAACCTTTCTGATAATATTTCTTAGTTTTTAAAATTTCAAGAAAATGTGTTTTGTAGTTCATCAATGACATAGGACTATTTCACACCGGCTTTCATTTTCTGTTATAATATACCACACATATTAACATATATATAAACCTTTACATATATTATAATGGTGTTTGGTGTGTTAGTTTCGTTTTTAGTGTAATATTAAAGTGTAGCGCAAAATCTATCATTTTAAACTGCAAGGAAAATATCACATCTACTGGTGCTTTTTGAAAAAACATGACTCCTTTTTAATTCAGTCCTCGCCTGAGGTATGTTGGCATCAAGCGATGATGCATTTAAATGAATTGGAAAGTTTTATCCCTAGATGCAACTGTGAAATACAAATGGGCCAACAACTTAATTACCTCTTCATACGGGACAGAAAATGAAAGCCGGTAAGAAGCAGCCAGAAAAGCAGTCGTTAGCGCTTTACAGCAATAATTGAGGGGTTTAATACCAAAATGCCACATATCAACTGGAAAATACATACCACCTTAAATCCCTGTCAGTATTTCAAGACGACAGAGGACTCAAGCCTTACAAAAGAATTCTAGCTTTTATTTCCATTTGGTTTTATTTTCAAAGCCAGTGATATTTTTTTTGTGAACGCTGTTAATGTCTATTAATTTATTGGTGGGTGGGCGGCTGTGGGTTGAATGTGTTACTCAAAGAATCCAAAACAGCAAAGTCCTGATTGATTAAAGAAGCAACTCTTTTGCTTTCGGTACAAACCAAAGTCTATTTATGAGTGACAGGCCCCCAAATAAATAAAATCAATGTATCAAAATCCATAATTCTGTCACGTTTTTCTCCCGGCAGATGAAAATCAATACTCGCTGAAGCTAATCAATACTGGGGTTTGCCCCAGACACCTCCGTTTCATTGGGGGTTTTCTTCCATTAAATGCATTTAGTAGAATCTTGAGGGGCTGGGGAGATGTTTGTTCCTCTTAACACTTATTGAGGTGGAACTGTTCTGGGTAAATGTGGATGAATACCAACAAGACATAAAATTTGAATCACCTGCCTAAAATGGAATAGGTCACCTGAACCCATAAGGCATTTGAACATGAAGTTGTGAGGTCTGGCCTCCATTGATCAGAATTATATCCAATACATCCCACAGATAGTGGCATTTAGATGCTAAGCCAACACCTTAAACTGGTTGTTACCTTCCTCAAACCATTCTTGACCTATTTCTGCAGTGTGTCAGGAAACATTATGCTGCTGGAAAAGTCCATTGCCATAAGGAAATGCCATTTATATGAAGGGGGTCACTTGGTTTGCAGCAATATTAAGGTAAGTGGTATCAAGTCAAAGTAACATCGACATTAATGGCAAGACTCAAGGTTTCCTAGGAGAACAATGACCAATGGATATTGCTGCCGCCCCCCGCTTTGTCACTGACCGTTCTCTGGCTCCACAGTCCCATAATCACTTTTTATTAGAACTGGCATCAAGATTTTCAGTAATTTGTGTTACAGTATCACAACACCGGCTAGACTTTACTTCACGTGCATTAAAGAGTCTTGGGTGCCCATATCCCTGCCTTCAGTTATCCTTCCTCAGGCCACTTTGATAGGTACTAACCACTGCAGACCAGTTACACCACACAAGACCTGCGGTTCTGGAAATTATCCGATACAGTATAGCTATTATAATTTTATCCTTGTCAAAGTCGCTTAGATCCTTGTAGTTGACCATTTTTCTTGCTTCCAAAGCATCAACTTGAAGACAATATGGTCACTGGCAGCCTAATATATCCCAACACTGGCGGATATAATGTTATGACATGTCATTGATATTTTATAATGCATTACCAGCATAGTTCACAAAAATCAAAATCAAAAGACTGACTGAAGTTACTTCCTTCAACAAAACAAACTTATTCTTAAACCGTCTATTACTTCTCTATCAACTCCTCTCTTCAGACTGGCGCTGTGATACTTAAGCTTCCAGAGGTCTGTAACCAAACACGCCGCTGATTCCATCACATTCAGAGTTTCCAAATCAGAGGGCTGCTGACAGATGATGAATCAGAGGGGATGCGATGGAAAAGAGGTTCAGGGATGACTGAGTTAAAATAAAAAACTTTCTCATCTGGCATCGGCTGAAGAAATTTTTTATTCCAAATTCATCACGGCAGCAATCATCAAATCCCTTAATCTGATTGAAATCTGATAACTGAGGATCTGTCTTTTACTTAAGTTTTTGAGTAAAGAGATTATTGCTCACTTTTACGTAAACCACACAATGGACCACACGATGGATTTGAGATTTGCATTAAGAGCAGCCTAAATGTTACGAACCATTGACCATAAAATGTTTTCCAACGCAAATGAAATGATTAATTTCAAGCAGCAGAGGCTTCAGAGACCAAACAAGCTCATTGCTGATTGCTTTACACATCGTATTTCATAACCATTTACATAAAGCGTCATTTTTCGTGAAGGATTTTACTGGCCGTGATGTTCCTTCTTTCGTAAGAAACTAGCCTAGTCAGCGTTAACACACACGATCTATAATCAACAGGATCTGCATGGCAACGCATGCCTATATCCACGGATGTCTCCATTATATATGGTGCTTCAATATCAAATGTTTACAGCATCAAATAACTTGGGGGGCCTCACTGTGGTTTTGTGCATGTGCTGCACACATACACACAGTGTGCATTGCCACATGTGCGCGTGTCTTGTGCGTGAATATTGGCAAAGAGGGAGACGGTCACACAAAGATGTCTTTACTTGTGAAAAATTCTTTCATGTCACATTATTCTTCTCTGGGTTAATCTTTTTAAATCCTCCTTCACGCTCAAGTCAGGTTTAATCATAATCTCTGTTGATGATGTTGATGCAAAACGCATTCAAATATTGCCACTCTCCTGACCCATCCCTGAGGATGATTAGGCAGCGGTGTACTGCATCTGGTAAACGACCTGGTGTGCAGTATCTTTGTCAAGTATTCAACATGTAGAATGCAGAGCTGGAACCAAAGCCTTAATCCTCTGATAGGTGGACAACAGCTTTATTTCCTGATTAAAAGTTGCTAGATGTCTCTCTGCCCAATGAAAAACAACCCTTGCTGGCTGTGTCAAATTATAAACGTCATGGTAAAAATTTGTGGACTGCACCTTTAAAATGGTAGTCTATAAGTTTAATATTGCACTTTTATTCCATTATTGCCAGAGTGGAAATAAAAGAATGATCAAACATGGGGCAAAAGATGAGGAATCTTGATTTTTCATCAATCCTTAAAACATGGTAGGTCCTACATGTCCCTTAATGCAAATATCTGCAAATGGTTTCCATTATTTCTTAAAAGGTCTGAAGTCTTAAATATGTTAACGTTAATCTGACACATTTAAATACTCCCATTGCTCTTTAAAAACAATTTAACTTTAGAAAAATGTTTTTCCTTATTAGTCGATCCCATTTTTTTGTAAAGCCAATCAAAGGTAAATGTGTACACACTGTTCTGTGTATGAATAAATTGACCTTAAGAAGAATTTTTTGCAGACATCGTGATAGGTCTGTTTTTTTAAAACCTACACTTGTAGAAAGCCTGTCTTTTAGTCCAGCCTACTGTCTGTTTCACTTGCACATCTTCTCCATATCAATGTTTCTGCAGCAAAACTGAGACATGCAAAGTTAGGGGATTTTTCCGTAAGGCAAACATGAAACTGCGAACTCTGAGATTCAGCGAGAAAATGTCATACTAGTTGAAGCTTTGAAAGGACATTTACAGCCATAACATTATATCCAGTTATGGGTAAAATTAATAACGTGCACCTTTCACAAATTTTGCAAATATTGGTGGTTATTATGTTATGGCTAAGTGTATATGTGTTGGTGTAGGACAAATATCGGAATGAAAAAAAAGGTGATACGTAATTCACTCATGTCATGAGTTTTACCTCCATGATATTCAGTCGACATAACATTACTACCACTGAACGAATAAATACATGTACATACACAGACTAGCAAAACCATTATGACCTACACATGCACAGCTACCAAAACATTATGAACACAGAGAGGGGTCCTGCCCCTTTAACTATTTCATGCTATTGACACTCTTCAACATTCCTCATCCTCTGCTAGATCGTATTCTTAATTATAATGGTTCTTACTCCTTCAAATTAATCAGCATTGCAGACTACGTTCAGATTTTTCAGCTAAAATTAAGATATTCAACATACTTCGTGCATTGTCATTTTCAATCATCAATAATTTTATTCCAATCCCTTACCTTTCAGAATCTTCCAACTTCTTCATCTTAATCAACATTCTTAGGAACCTAACTTATTTATCTAAATGTCTTTCTTCCGAAATAGCATTTTCTAGTTATTTTGATGCCCTTTCTTTGGTTGGACCAGTGTGATGATGATGTTCCTAACAATGCTCCCACCTGAAACAGAAGTTGTACGGACATCTTTTCAAGATCTATTCTATCTTGCTGATAATGACCTGTAGCTGTATTTCTATATTCATTGACGGATTGTTTGAATCAAATATGAAATATAATATGTTTTTGACAGTCATTTGTTTCAAAATTCTGAATCTTGATCGATTGATAAAGTGCTAGGATGATACCAAATATAAAGACATCAGATGTGAACATTATGAAAAGCATTTTCAGCGCCTAAAGGTTAAATTACAAGTTTGTTATTATTATTTAGTCAATTGCAGAATAATCACACTGCTGAGTATGGAGAGTGCAGGGCTTGAAAAAAAATAGAGACAGGACAAGCACCAAATGCTTACACACTACAATATCAGCATTTCCAAATGCCACACAATATGCAAAGTATTCAAGAAGAGACAACATTAAACACCCAACCCTCCCAATAACCATAAGACAGATCACTGAGGCCCCCCAGCATTATTGCTGTCTGATTTAGCGACCTCCCAAAACCTGGCGACAGTGTCCACTGTTTGAGGGTGTCGAAAAAACCAGTAGTTTTTACGTGACACATTCTCATTAGCAGTGTTCTGTTGTTTATTTAAAGCTCCTAATGCAGCAGGAAAATCCAATTGTTTTTCAAAAAAATTCAAAAAATCAACGGCATAGCTCGTATTTAACTGCATCTTTGAATTCTAAAAATTATTTCGAGAAAAAAAAGCACGGTTGTTGATTTCCAAGGCAATGAAAACTGCAAACCTCTTTTTGTTAAGGCAGCAAGGAATGAGAGCGATAAAGAGCAGCAGCGTTACCAGTCACGCCGAGTCATGCTGCTTTGGATCGATGGTGTCAAGCGGGTCGGATGTACTAAGGCCAGGGAGGAGGAAGAGGGAAACTAACAACACAAGCCAAAGTGGTCAAGTGGGGAATCAGCTGCCAATGGGTCCTTGGGCAAACACTAACATTTGTATAATGGGAAGAGTGTTTAATTCTGAGAAGCTGGGGACGGAAGGAATTTTTTTTTGCAAGACTGTCTTATAATGCGCTTTACAACTGCAAAACATGGAAGAGTCTAGGGAGACTGCAGCTGGTGTATTGCATTCAAACAGACCCTGATCAAAGGTTATCGACCCTTAACGGTGCCCGTTTTAACAAGCCGGCTCTCTGCTCCCTGAACACAACATCTGTCGATGTCGTTCAATTATAATAAGTGATTAAAAGCTTCCAATTAAAGCTACAAGTGAGCTTTCAACGAGCCCCTTGATGCTCTGAGCATGCCGCTAAACATATGAGAGTCAATCTGTGTACCAGAACACACATCTCCTACATACATACATAAACGGGAACAAAAGTTGGAGACAGACCAAAAGGAGACTTCAGAGAAGATGGGGGTGTTGGTAGTGAAGCCTCATGTTTGACCTCTAATTATTGTCTTCACCATATCAAACTGTTCCTCCAACTATCCTGAAGGAAACTTGAGAAAGAAATAGATAACAGATATCCAACATTGCTCACTATCTTTAGGGTCCCATGCTCACGTTCCAATTCCCTGATGATGTGGGTGTGAAAGGTTGGTTCTGGTTCCTGAGGGACCGAAATGCAACCTCGGCCTGAGTACAAGAGGAAACTAAACTGTTGCACAAGGCAATCTAAAGACGAAATGTTTGAACTTCAAGATAGTTTCTTTGTCAGTGAGAACTGGACCTGTGAACAAGACCCATACAGGATTATTGTCTTCTAACTGTACTGCAATAATATGAAGTAGTTATTTTCTATTTGCATATTTAGAAATGCAACTAGACATGGCATTACGAAACCTTTCACTTAGAGACAAATGTATGTCAAATAGAAACCCACCAATCCTCTGGAGAGAGAATTGTCTGGCTCTATATTCTAAATGCTCCATTATATTCATTATAATAATAAAGTAATAATAATATTAACAATAATATCAGTAACATTGATAATAATAACAATGAAAACTCTTTAATCATACAGTACAACATAGTGAAATTAGTTTGATGTATTTCAAGGTCTTGCTCAAGGACCTTCTGGTGCAGTCCAGGGGGGAAACTGCCAATCTCCAAATCGGGGAAGAACCACTCTGCCTCCAGGTACTGTAACTTTAAATGATGGATTGTTTGAATATGAAACCCTTTCCCTCCATGGTAATCAAATCTGCCTTAACCTTTAGCCATCTTTGACCCAGAACCGTGGGCACAGGCAGTGTATTTGCATCAAATATAGGTAGCATACATACATGTAGCACACATACAAGTAGCACACATACATTTAGTGTACATTCAAGTAGCACACATACGTGTAGCATACAAGCATGAAGCACAGATACATGAAGCCCAAAGATGTAGCACACAAAGAGGTAGCATACATACATGTAGCACACATACATGTAGCACAAATACATATAGCACACATACATGTAGTAAAACATACATGTAGGACACATACTTGTAACATACACACATGTAGCTCGCATACATTCATATGGCACTGATAAATGAAGCACACATACAGATAGCATACATACAAGTAGCATACCATACATATATGTAGCACACATACATGTATCACATATACAGGTAACATACATACATGTAGAATACATACATGTCGAACACATACATGTAGACCACATAGATTTAACATACATACATGTAGGACAAATACATGTAGCACACATACATGAATCACACATACATGTAGCATGCAAACATGTACTACTCATAGAGATACATACATGTATCACACATCCATCTATCATACATCCATGTATCACACATAAATGTAGCATACATACAGATAGCATACAAATATGTAGCACACAAACATGTAGAGAGACTTAACAGGCAGGAGCCTGGCTGGAAGCCCATGATTACAATTCTTACCACAATTAAACAAAAAACACCAATGAATGCCGACTAAATGAGCAAAAATACACCGACAGCACATTAATGCATACATGTTTTGCTGGATTGCCGCCTTTGCGGAAAGAAACCTTTCTCTGGAACTAAAATCAATTAGAAGCGGAGATTAATAGCAAGCAGTGCAGATGATGGATCATCATCCTGGTGAAGACGATACTACTGAAGTGTTTGTAGCAGACTCGGGTGCATGTTGCCAACAGATGGGGACCAGATGACACTGGTGGGCTTTTATGGTCTCCGAGAAACCCCAGACTCAATTAGACCTCAAAGGCAGCAAGTCCAAATGTGTTTCCAAAGACAAAATTCTGAAGAGTGTGACTCGGATTATGAGTAGAAATTACAAATCACTTGGATGAGTCAAATGAGTTCATTAAGCAGAAGATTTAAAGTCACACACTATGAGGTTTATATTTTCGATGTAGGTAGTTCCAGACTAAACGGAGTAGATTTCTGTGAAAAGTGATAAGACATTTTTGTCTCCCTCAGGATGAATTCCAATGACTTTGATAATCCATTGACTCTTCATCAAGTAAGTATAGTCTCATACTTTGGTACATATTTAATGAGCCAATAAAGTATAAAATGAACTGTTTTGCGGTGTTGGAGTCCTACAGATTTTAGTTTTGTGTGAATCTGACTAATCTCTGTAGCATCTTAAAATAGATTTAACAAGCATTACCAAACTGCATTAATATCCAGTTCCACATGGACTAGACCCTACCAGACCTGATCACTACCAGCCCTGTTCAGTTATACATAAATAGACCATCCTCGGAAGCAGGAAGTTGGCTCTAAGGTGCCAGCTGTAGCAGACTATGTCAAAATCAAAAAAGATATTCCAAAAGGTAATTGAAATCCATTACTCTGGTAAGGGTTCCAAAGCTCTTAGGTTTTGCAATTCCAAAGATCCACAGTGAGGCACATCCTCTCCAAATAGAGACGACTTGGAACATTAGTGAACCTTTGTAGAATTGGACCACCTTCCAAATTCTTCCTTGAGAATGATGAAGGCTCAGGAAGTCACAGAAGATCCAAAGATAACATCCAATGAACTGATGATTCTCACTCATAAGTACATTACGGCTTTCTGAATTTTATCATAGCACACCTTGATTACCCTCAGATCAGCAAATGGAAAGCAGCTAAAGTTGACTTTTGAATAGTTTGATATAAAATCTCTCTCACCCTGACTTGCACATCTGTGTGCTGAGAGATGTTGCTCGTCTGCATTAATTTACGGGTTTGTGTTTGTTTTTGCTTGAAATCTTTTGCTGAGGTCGCGCTAAGTTAAAACGCGTACACACAAACACACTCAGAGGAAGTTAAACTGCACACTCATCTGCATTGCAGCTAAGCGCTCCATGTTTTGTCAATGATATCTGCCTATAATTAGGTGGATTAGTGTTGTGAGGCTTTCATATTTCTGCTGAATAGGTCTCTTCTGCCATCCCTTGCATGTGGATATTGTGTTTGAGCGCGATGAAAATCATCCTTCTCTCCATTCAGATTCCTGAGTGTGCATCTAATGCACTGGATGCCTGTGCAATTATGGAAAAGTGCAGCGTCAGATACTGTGCGGTTTTACATGGAGTAGGGATTGCAGAATGTGGCGAGAGATGAGTGATAGCCGTAATCAGTCTATAACACGCCACTTTCTCTCCGTTTTCACAAAAGATCAACTTATTGATTAATGATACTTATTTTTTTAGAATACCAACTTTTGAAACATATTGACGATTTTATATTATTCAAATTTAATTCTTTCTACTTTTGGGTGTGGTTATTATATAATCCAAAATAGGTGTATACCATGCCTCATGCCCTTTAAAAAATATATATTTTTATTTTCCTTTACTTTTTCATGTCTTGTTTTGTGTGTGGAATTAAATGAATAAAACAAAACAATACCTCCAACATAACATAACAACCGTTTCATTACTTATTACTTACTTATTATATTTTAAGTCATTTAAAAAAGGAAACTTAAAACTTTCCTTTTTAGCAGAACCTATAACTGTAATTAACATTAATGCTTTTGGTCACGTTTTTGTATAGTTATTATTTTATTTTATTTTTTTATTGATGCTTTTATCTGCTTTTGCTTTGTAGCACTTTGAGATTTGATCCAAATGTAAAGTGCATTATAAATTAAATGTATTATTATTATTATTATTATTACATGTATTTGAAAAATATAAAAAGATTGTTGATCATAAAGTGGGGCGTGATAAACGAGAACAAGGAAAATGTGTTAACAAACATGATGATGATAACCCATAACAAATCATAGGTAGCGATTGCCTTGATTGTGTCTTTGCCGCAAAGCAACATCACCAGATTTTTCTACCGCTTAAAAACACGGCACAAACTGCAGCTTGATGAATGAATGATCCTGTGAAGAACATCACACAGTCCATCCAGCTCACAAAAACACAGTGACATCTCCAAGGACATAACATTTTATTTAGGCGTAGATATGTTCCCAATAAAGACAATGGCGTATGAGGATCTTGATGCAAAGATCAGTGTATGAGCAAGAATTTCAAATCATATAATCAGGATCTCAATATTTATCAGAATAATAATTTGCCCATTATCATACAGACCTTACATCCATATTGTAATTGATTCTTTCTCTCTTGTCTTATCTACTATTAAAAAGTTGAGCAGCGAAAATACAGTCATTTAACGCAGTGGAAAGAGAAAGAACCTCATCTCACCACGAGATGAAAGAAGTGGGCAAATACTGTCACTTCCTACTCCAGTCATCCTCAATGCCATGCTTGCTGGTTACAGGAAATTCCTTGTAGCTCCTAACTTCAAAAAATAATTCCCAGCAATGAATTTCTACACCGATAAATCAGATCAAAACACCACAATCTACTGGGAAATTAGCTCCTGAAAAAAAGGAAAAATAGCTACTGTATAGGGCAGAAGTAGAGGCCTGAGATGTTGAATTTCCTCTCTGTGCCTCAAGAGAAACATCAATAAAGGAAATCTGACCGCTGTACTAAAAGTATTAAGATCAGGGATTCTGGGGATCCGTGAGAGGATCAGCAAGTTTTAAATTAAAGGCTGGACCTGTAACCTTTTTATTGCATCATTTTCAGTCTGGGAATGCCTAGAGAGAAAGCATCTCAATGCTCAGTTTTACATTTGCAATCAAGTCATGCTACAGCCCTGTAGCCAATGTCTGTGTGTGCGTGTCTGTGTGTGGTAGGGGAAAAGGAATCAACATCCATCAACACAGCCATATACTGTAATGCATTATTTTAACACATAATTAGACACTGGGAGGCATCAAGGAAAGGACAGTGCTCTAGATGATACCAAATCATAAAACAAAAAAAGCTAAATGTTAACTAAGGAGCGTTCACAATGGAGTTCAGTTCCTCCGGTCTGGATCAAACCAAAAAAAAGGCTCAAATATTTTGCAGAAACACAGAACACTACACACAATTCATACTGGAATTTTTAACATCAAATTATGCAAAGCAAAAGACACATTTGTTTATGACTCAAACTGTGTCACCTTCCAAAAAAAGTTTGTGTGTTGTTGTTCTAAATGCTGTGTTGGGCTAAATGTTGTTCAACTACACCAAGGAATCCCTGAAACCCATCCTTTCAGGGGGTCTCCTCTGGAGATGGCAGAGTTCACAATCATTCAAACTCATTTGAATGTGCCTCAGCACAGCAACAGCGCAATCCTATTGGATTTTGTTTCGATCCAAGCAAACTGATAATAAAGAGAAAAAAACACCTAGCTGAATGATTATTACTTTATTAATACTACACAATTCTAATGAAAAAAAAGTCCAGCTGCCTAGTTTAAGAACTGAAAATGATGTGTGCTGTGTGGAAAGTGATTTTGAAAGAACAAAACTAAGTCTGTAGCTCAGAGACGGCCACTTTTGGCAACTACAAGAAGTGAACAAAGTTTGAAATTGTAGAATTAATTGAGGGAACCACTTCACTAGAATTATTAGTATTAAGAAAACTTTAGGTCAGACTATAACAAAGGGTTCTTGGTGAGGGTAAATTCGAGGAAGTAGATCAGGTTAAACTAGATATGTAGAGGAAATGCAAAGATTCAGTCAGATTAGCTATGATGATACATCACCTTTCAGTGCATTCAAACCAGAGACCATGGTTCTCTCTCAGAAAAGAGTGCATTGATGCCTCCAGGTTGCAGGCGAGCGTCTACGATTATTGTGTTCCACCCTTCCCCTGTGGTCATGAGTTCTATGTAGTGACTGAAAGAATTGAGATTGAGATTGTGGATACAAGCAACTGAAATTAGCTGTTTTCATAGTCCGCCTCAGCCTTAGAGATAGGTGAAGGAAACTCAGAATAGAGCTTGGAATGGAGCCAGTTGAGATGGTTTAGCATTTGATTAAGACGTTTACAGGGTGCTTCCCTTCTGGGACCTTCCAGGCACATCCATCTGGGAGATCTGCCAAATTGAACCCGAAAGCTTTGCTAGGATGAGGGAAATCTGGAGTATCCTGCTTGACCTGCCGGCACCACAATCCTACCCCATATAAGCAGATGAGAATGGATGGATGGAGTCTAATTAATTTCATCTTGAATTAAAAGAAACATTGATAAACAAAAGTGCTGACAGCTTGAGGCAGCTTTTTGTAAAAATCTTTCGTTGACTGATGGGTTTACTGACCATCTACAAAGTTATTCTGTTGGATTAGCTCCTCAGGATGCATTTTTCTTCAACAGGCTTGGGGGATCTCCACATTTTGAACACCGTTCAAGCTATAAGAGTGCATTATGGACTTAGACAAGATGAAAATCTTGCTGTTGTTTGTGTCGTTCTGGTTTCTGCTCCTCAGCTTTGACCAGCTGCTCAGCTGGATTCTGTCCACTCACCACACTGGCAACAACCCACTTAGAGAAACATGCTTGTGACTGCAGGATCAATATTTCAATTCCCAAATGGAGAAAAAATGTGCAGAGGAAGTGAATCAGCCTGCCCCTCCGCTGACAGCTGCTGCTACTGTGATGTCTCTGGGCAAAGAGTTTCAGCTCCAGGTGCTTGATGGCCAGTGGAAGGTTTGCAAAGTTCACAGCTCGGAAATATGGAGCCAGAATGGGAAAATATAGATCGATATTTACTCAAGACAAGGGTAAGAAGTCACTAAATAAGAACGTTCAGTGTTTAAACCAATGGGATTAACAAACCAAATAAAATACTAATTCCTCTGGAGATCCAGATATTCCTCAGTCATCACTGGGAAACCAGGGTTTGAGCCCAGCCCCTGACGCAACATGACGTGGGTCTTTGAGCAAGACCCTGAAACTCAGCTCCCTGGGAGCTTCAGTTTCCCCGGGGCCAAATGTTCCCTCAGGGATGGGTTGTATGCAGTGATACATTTCCAAACGTTGTACTGTATATATGTACTGTGTAACATGTGATTAATAAAGTAAAGATTATTATTATTATCATTACTAGCCAACGTGATCCCTATTCTTCCCGGGGTCCATTCAAAAATAATTATTAAACTAACGATATGAGAAGAAATATATGATAACTGCTTCTAAGTGCAATCACAAAATATATGTGTAAGAACCTGAAAAAAACAAAACACAATGCAAATAATACCAAATATACATCGTCAAAAGAATCAGAAACTTCTTTAAAGATTTCTTTTTTCCGATATTATATTTGGGGCGTTTAGACAGAAAAACATGCTATATCTGTTTGACGTTGATAAGAACAAACCAAAAAAGCTCAGAAAATGTCCACAAATAGTAACTTAAAGACAATAAGACCCCGTCTGTATCAACACAGCCTTAATACTGAAAACAAATAGATCTCTATAGTCAGAGCAAAATCCTGTATCCACCCACTAATACAATTTCATCTCTACAGAGTTCCATCTCTACTGTCTGCAGATGATGTGGTTCTGTTAGCTTCATCAGTCTGTGATATCCAGAGCACATTGGAGCGGTTTCCAGCTGAGTGGGAAGCTGCTGGAATGAGGGGGAAAACCTCAAAATCTGAGGCCATGGTTCTCGGATGGAAAACAGTGTCTGTCCCATCCAGGTTGGGTGTGATTTGCTGCCTCAAGTGAAGGAATATCATGGTGCCCTGTTATGGAGTGATGGGAAAATGGAACATGAGATGGAGGAGTGGTTCAGTGAGGCCTCAGCAGTGACGGACGAACTTTATAGAAAGAAGAATATTTATCTCTGATATGTAGTAGAGTTAGAAGCAGAAATTGGCACAAAGTGGAATTGATCAAGTAAGGTACAAGTACCTCGAACTCCAGTAACAAATAAAGAGTCCTGCAAACACCAAAACCAGCAACTACTTCACAACTTTTCCTCTCACCATCAACCATATGAACCTTTCTTTGTACACTAGCCTTTACATTATTTTGGCTGTGTTTGTGTGTGTCAGCTGTTTCCTTCCTTTGCGCCAACACAACCAGCGACCACGCTTCCTCAGAGCTGAATTTCCCAAGCCGGCCCAACCCTCTGTGGAGCAGTTGTTGGATCAATGGGCTTAGGAAGTGACTTCCGATGCCTTCAGATTTTCTGGTGTACTTTGTTGATTGCCATATTCTTTAACATATCAGCTTTTGAATTTGTTATGTTGGGGGCATTCTTTGAAACACTATCGTATTCTGACCATCCACTTGCAATAGGTATCAGCCTCACTAACTTAACGAGACAAGTTCAGATGCGTCGGGACAAAGTGGAGGACCAGCAGAGTCCTACGGATGTCCCTGTGACCTCCAAGTGGGTCATTGGACTGCTTCCTTTGCCCTATATGTCATCTTGCAAAATAAAGTGTCTTGTTAAGCATTTTTCATCCACATGGCAAAAATCTCCTTTCCAGTAGCAATGCTTGAGCCTTGCATGGACAATATCCATTTTGACCTTCTGGATAATCCCTGCAGCTTCATCCTGCCATGTGGTACGGAATTGTTTTCCGATGCATCAAGACCCGGATCTTTACGGGTGCCCCGGGTATAGGGCTCACCTATCCAGGAATGAGGTCACTCAGGACATATATGTAATAAAAAGTTTTTATTATAAAAGTCTGAGTATGAGATAACAGGCTCTCTTCTGCTAATCATGTGGTCTACATGCTGTGACAACCTGGATTCTTTTAACCCCAGTTCCCACGACTAATACAACCCGGAAACACCCACTTCAGTATCTACTCATCGGTTTGTACACAGTGCACACCTAATTTAAACACTTCTTTATATGTCAGTCAAAGCTGAGGCAAGAAAGAGAGGATTGGAGTACACAGTCTGCTTCTGTGGGAGCAGCACACTCATTGCAATGAATCCAATAGTAAGCTTGTGAAACCCTTTCTGCTTCCAGAACCAGCCGTGCAAGCAGCCGTCCTCCATTCAACAGCACTGTTATCACATCACATATACCCCTGGATCTCCTCAAACCTGGACTGCATATCTGCCAAACTAGACAGTGAGTAAAAAACAAATAAACAACAAAAACTATGTTAAACAAAATATGTTTTCTCTAACCAATAGGCTTTATTTTTGTTTAGTGGGATCATATAAACTCAAAAAAGTGATGCCCTTTTGTTTTTGAAATTGAACATTATTATAAACCCAGGAGCACTGAGGAAAGAATTTGGATTATCTTTGTGTTGGAACTCAACTAGAATTAACTTTAAAAGACTGTGTTTTATTTTTAATTCAAATTAAGAAAACCCAAAGCGGAATATTATGTTGGATTTCTTTTTTAATCAACTTTGACACTGTGGGGATTTGGGGGGGTCTTTTTGAAAATATATAATATAGGAGTTGAGCGAAGACACAGTGGCAAAATAAACTTTTTGCGTTATCTTTAGCCTGATTCCTCTTCTTTCTCCTACCAAACACGGCTCTAATTACGCAACACCAGGACTAACACATGACAAACAGACATTGTCACTTCAAAACACACTCCCTGCCCACGGTGTCTTAGTGCGGAAGAACTGCAGAGCAGCTTAACAGCTTCAATCGTTGTAATGGCAGATGCCAGAGTAAACCAACACTGCATAAACACTTAGTCAACTCAGTGACGACAATTAGCGGTTATACAGCCCGCCTTCTCATTAACAGAGGGGAAAACGACACCAGCAGCATCTTTCAGCTAAATGGCGACCAGAAATACAGATGATTGAAAAAGACATAAAGCTGCCACCATAACCATTTAGGATTGGGAGACTGTTCATCATACATTTCAGCTGTGTGTGTGAAAAGTGACTTTATGTATAAACTACAGCTCAAAGTTTTTCAACAACTCAACTACTACTAATACTACTACTACTACAATAAAGCCGTCGAGGTCCATACTGTTAAACAATCCAAGTTCATGCAGTGAAACAGTCCAGGTCCATACAATGAAACAGTCTAGGTTCATTCAGTCAAACAGTCCAGGTTCACACATTACATTACAGTCATGTATTATATTTTGTGACAAATTTTTCACTTATAGAAATGAAAGTTTATTCTATTATAGGAGTATTAATACTGCTATGTGTACAGGTAGTATTATATTGATGCAGCTGCTGGAGGTGCAACTAATTACTGGTACTTTAAATGATAATTTGGCTTCGGTCCGCGGTTCCCAACAGGTGGATGATTAATTTTAAAAAAAGTTCAGCTTAATAAATCTTAATGAATTTTCGCACACACATTACTTTATAATATATTTCCTTTCATTCTGATCTGTTGTGGTGTATAAAGTAGAAAGAAAGTGAATAAACAAAAATGACTAATCACAACTCAACATCATAGCAGTTAATATTCAGTATTATGGATGAATATACCTCATAGACTATATTGATGATTTGATCTCACGGAGAAGTACTTTGAAAGATGGATGAAGAAAATATGAGCATAAAGACTCACCATTTGGGACTGGCTCCTGGGGCTGCCATTGATATCCTCCACCTTCTCATTTGCTGTGTGAGAGAGGAAATGAAGAAACAAGACTTTTACTGGCGTCCAACACTGATATCTCACATCTGAAAATCCAGTGACTTTTGAGTTCAGGTGCACCGATCCAACAGGGGGGGTTGTGTGCTGAGGTGCAGAGCGATGCAGGAAAGGTCTGGGAAGCAAAGCTGCCTAATTCGTCAGCTGCCGCCAGAGAATTACTGACAGGCCAGCTTGGCCTCATTGTCTGTTCGGGTGAGCAGGGAGGGTAAAGTTTCAACCCAGCAGACACAGAGAGAAAGGAAGCATGAGAAAGAGAGAGAGAAAGAGAGACAGAGAGGGACTGAGAGAGAGATAGAGAGGGATCCATTTTTCCCCTCACTTTTTATTTTCACTTCTACATGTTTCTGAGTGCACGCAACACGTCGTTAATTGTCATTATTTACAACCAAGTTCAACGCGCAGACGGGTTTGAGGTATTTTAGTGTCCCTGTGAGACCCACATTAAGAATTTTCCATTTCTGCATTCTTTTGTGTTTTAACCTTTTTTTACAGTAGCATCAGGTGCTACACAGATCCACAGTGTGCACAAACCTCAGAGAGATATGTCAGACATTAAAGGCTTCTACAAATGACATTGTTGGGGTATATCAGAGAATATCCTTACCAAATAATTTAAGTATTGCCTTCATAACATTTAAAAAAAATGTGCACACCGTACGTTGCAATTCGATCAGTTCATGAGTTTTGCCTAATATTAAGGAAAGTTAATTAGTTGCTTCAGAGATTAATTTATATTTTTGAAATAAAATTTGTATTTATTTCCTTTCTAAAAGTATACAGTCATCTGCATCAGTGACAGGACAGGAAATTGTTTAATCTCTTACTTCTTGTGTAATTTTCAGCATTGAAAGCAATGCAGAGCAGGGATGAATAAATTAGTGTGATATCAGCAGAAATAAAACCGTCTGTGTGTGTAAGTCAGTCTGTCTGCCAGATAAAGCAACCTCTCTCTACCTGCTTACTTTATGTTTTTCCGAATTCGTCTCTCAGTCCCATCCAATATTTGGGCCAAATCGCAGCAGTTGTCTCTTGTAATGGTGGCAGAGATTCTGTTTCCAGCTACACCCTGTTGAGAGTTTACTTCTCTTTCTCTATCCATCTCTCTCTCTCTCTTTTTCTCTGTCTTATATTGTCTTCTTTCTCTCTGCCTCTGTCTTATGGTCTCTTGTCTCTCTGCTGTATGGTCTCTTGTCTGTCTGTCTGTCGTAGGTCCTCTTGTCTTTCTCTCTGCCTCTTTCCTATGTTCTCTTGTGTCTCTGTCTGTGGAATGTTCTATTGCGTCTCTGTATGTGTCTGTGGTATATGCTCTTGTCTCTCTTTCTGCCTGGTTCTGTCATAGGTTCTCTTGTCTCTCTGTCTGTGTCTGTGGTATGTTCTCTTGTCTCTCTGTCTGTGTCTGTTGTATGTTCTCTTGTTTCACTGTCTGTGTCTGTGGTATGTTCTCTTGTCTCTCTGTCTGTGTCTGTCGTATGTTCTCTTGTGTCTCTGTCTGTCTTTCTGTCCTATGTCTTCTTGTATTTCTCTCTGCCGCTCGCTTATTATCTCTTGTCTCTCTCTGTCCTATATCCACTTGTCTCCCTCTCTGTCTCTTTCTTATGTTCTATTCTCTCTCTCCATGCCTTGTTCTTATGTTTTCTTGTTTGTCCCTATCCGTCACTGTGATATATTCTCTTCTATCTCTGTCTCTCTCTCTGTCTTATGTTCTCTTGTCTATTTGTATTTCACTCTTTATTTTCTGTTTTCCCTCTCTCTGTCTTAAAATATCTTGTCTCTCTGTTTGTCTTATGTCCTCTTGTCTCACTGTATGTCGCTCTCTTATGTTCACTTTTCTCTCTGTCTAATGTTCTCTTGCCCCTCTGTCAGTTTCTCTCTCTCATATGTCCTCATCTCTGTGTGTGTGTGATGCACTGCATCACAGAGCTTTAGATGACAGTGGACCTTGGCAATATTAGCCAGTTGGTTTTAATGTTATGGCTAATGGGAAGATATGCGACAGAACACAATCTGAACATAGTTGTTAAAGTCAACACACTCATACAGAGTGTGGACGTACATGATATGAGACTTTGAAGAATGCATTTCAATTGTTTGAAAAATTAAGAAAAAAGTAAAAATTAATTTTTCAAATAAAGGTGCACCTGTAGGGCTTGAACCTGCATTGTCAGTATTAAAATTCAACCTTGTATAATAGTGTTTCTGCACAAAATAATACTTTTTATTCCTTTGACAACATGGATGTGTTCTGTTTAACAAGATTTTTGGGGGTTGTGGAGGAGCTGACATGTGTTCTGCTGAACTGAGAACAAAGGAAACCTCAAAACTGTCGAGAAAGCGCCCTACCTATGATCTGGATGATCTGTGCCAGCAGGACTCCATCGGTGACGTCCTGGCTCAGGTCCTTGATGAGGCGCTGACAGCCAGACTTGGCCAGGTAGTGATTGGCCCAATCTGTGTAAATCTGAAAAAACAGAACAAACATCCTGTAAGTGTCTGCGTCTGACTCTCGGGTCCTGCAAATGTTTTACAATTCTTGCTAAACACAGGCAGCTAAGCTAGACTCATTCTAACTATGTTAGAAAGGAGCTGCTCGAAGCCCCCACAGTCTCAAAAATTATCTCAGAAGATTCTGGACTATGTTCTGGTCCCTGTGGTACACTCCAGTCTTGGCCACGACAGGCGCAGCACAATTAAGCAATGTTGCAGAAATAAAAATAATAATTTAGAAATTTGAATAAAGTCAGGTAGCCAAAATCCTAAAGGATTTTTCTAAGTCAGCACAGACTTTGGGGAAAGACAGTCGGAACTAGTTCTGGGAGAAAAGACAGTAACTTTATTGAAAGACGTAGAGGTAAACTGTTTAAAATTTAGCGGTATCTCTTTGAATAAATGCAGTATAATATTTGCAAATGTGTTTTTCTGGTGTACTATTGCCGGCAAATATATTTTTTTACTCTTTTTTCAGAAAAACTTTCCATAAGAGATGATCCTGACTTTCATGCAACCATCCCCAACCAATTGCACCACAATGTTGGTTGTAGGTGTTTTGTGTTATAATCAATGGATGATCATACACATTATGTACCACAAGTAAAAGCTACGTCAAACCTTCCGATCAAAAGTTCAGAAGTCGACTCATGGTTTCAACTCGGCATTCCATGGGCTGGGAGCTCACTGCATCCTCTCTCCTCCAGAACTGTAGTCTACTAGGTCGATTCCCCCAGGTGAACTGGACAGACCTCACCAGTTTATCTCTCAATATTTTTGGAATCGAGCCTTAATGCTTTCTGTTCTTGATGACGAGTTTTAGAGGTAAACCACTGGGTCTGTTGAGTCTACATGGTCCAGTCCAAAGGGCTACTGGATGTCCTCTTTTTTATAATTGAAGGCCATGATAGCTTCGTGGATTGCAACAAGTCTGCCAAATATATTAAAACTGAAATCTCGAACTTCCCTGCTGGATGAAGTTAACGAAAGCGAATGCAGCACTGGAATTAGACAAAAAAGATCAAATGTGATAAAGCATAGAATAGGTTGAGCTCCTCAGTTTGTGATCTAAAGTTGCCATGGAAGCAGATTAACCATGTATATTATGGTCCTGATAGGAGAACAGTTGATGGTCTGGTTCATTGTAGTTTTATAGTCTAAAGAAGGAAAGCTGTGTTGTTGGGCTATAAACGCTTCTTCAGCCTTGCAGTCATCTTCTAGCCTTCCATCAAAAATCAGTAGCCCGCTGCTCTGCCTCTCAGCCTTCTCTGTAGCTAAGTGATAAATGTCTTGTTAGGTTGGGAACTCCGAACACATCCTGCACAATCAAATAAAACATTTGACTAAACAAGACTTGGCACTGCACAGAGGCACACCATTTATAATCTTCTCCATGGGATTCATACACTGATTAGCCATAAGATCTTCGCCACTGACTGGTTTAGTCACTGTGGTACCTGTTAGTGGGTGGGGGACATGATGTCTTGGAAGCAGGAAAAATGGACAAGCGTAAGGAGCTGATCGACTGACAAGGTGCTTCGAGGAGTAGATAAGAACATCTCCCCAACTGCAGCTCTTGTTGTCAAATATTGAAATTTGCTGTAATAGGCAACCCACCTATCAAAGTGGTCTGAGGAAGTAATTTTTTCAGTTCATCAACTATTTTCTTTTTTCAGTACAGGTAGGTGGTTTTAGTGTTATGGCTGATTACTACAATGCACCCCTGCTCGTATGTTTAGGACAGTCTGCACCAACTCTGCAAATTCAAAACCTGCATGGAAGACCAAAAATCATTCATTTATCTGCTGGATATTCACACCAATCGTATCCCAAACATGTTGTGCTTTTGGTTTTCAACCTGCATGTACAGCATGTTTAAATGAAGAAATGATTAAACCCGGTAATCCAGATTAACTCCATAATGTTATGGTCGTTCTGTGTCACATGGCCAACCTTTATACCATGTTGCATTAAAACTGTCAGTGTTTCGGCAACCTTGCTAACAGTCAGACATATGCAAGGGAAAACATTGACGTTTGCTATAACAGTTGAATTCATTAACTATGGCTAAATCCGGAAGAACAACACGTCAGATCATCTTTTGTATGGTCACTTAATCTCTTCACAACCACTTCATCTATCATCAGAGCCCATAAAACCGATGATCAGATAGGCTATCAGGAAACAGAGTGATATCGACAGCTGCAGCGGTTTCTAAAGGCGCCTGAGACCAAACATGTGAATCACATTCAGCCTCTGAGTGCTCAGTCATGTGAATACAGACGAGAGGAGGGAGGTCCTCCTCTGATTTTTGAGGGGCAAGAGGGAGATCAAAATGTAAAAAAGGTCAAATAAACAATTACCAAATCTCAGGATAGTTTATAAAATAATTTCTGTATCTTCTCTAGGGAAAATCCATCATTGAAAATCAGATTAATCTTTAACAGTGACACCTACAGGGCAAATAAAGTGAAAGTCAGCATGTGAAACGTGGAGGCCAGAGGAGGACAGATTTATCCTCTTATTTTATTATGTCTGGAAGCGGGATCTAGAACATCAGTTCAATTTATTTCAGTGTACTTTTTTTCTCATTCTGATCTGCTATCGGCAAAAACATGAAAAACGATGCTCATACAGATGTCCGACCTAAGCAGTAAACAGCCAGAGTATAATATTGACATTGTGTTGTTGAGAAATTTCCAAATCTCCTATTCAAATCTCTACCACTGTAAGGCACTTGAGTGTGATGCAATGGTGGCAAAGGGGGGATTGATTCCTTACAAACTGCTTTCAAATAAATAAAAAAGTATTTTATTCAGGCCATGACCAGATAAATTCAATTTGTTCAGCTTTAGCAGTCGGGGTGTTAGCTTAGCAGTAAGCTAGATGCTACAAAAGCTGCACAGGCAAGATGGTTTCGGTTTTGGTTCATAAACATGCTAATACCTTGAATCTACAAAATAATAAAACACATAGGTGAAGGAGCGTTACACAAGGATGTCTGCTTATACTTTATTTCCTCATCAAAGCAGAACATACTGGCCATGTCAATTTCTGCTCTATTCCTTCAAAATAAGAGAACTTAACATAAACTGCAAAACTGCATGGTAACAGGAAACATGAAACCACTGTTTGCATTTGCTGAAGCCAAAACAATAATAATTGTGTACAAGTGTTTGTAAGGTTACAGGTGACCAGGATTTATAACAATTGTTCTAAAAACATTTATTTGGTCAACGATATCATGAGAAAATACTGTTTGTACATACTAAAATAAAAAAATGATTCCATTTTCACATGCAAACCTGAGGATTGATGAAGCTCTGATGATTGAGAACTTCACCCATTACCATCATTTCTAAGAAAATACAACCTGACGTAGAAAGGCATTCAGTGGAGCGCAAGCCTCTACCAAGGTCAAATAATCCTACATGTCTGGCTGAGGAAGCTCTGATAAAAGAGTCCCTCATCATAAAATAGCAGGCATGAAAAGCCAATGTAGCATATGTAACTTTATTTTCCAAAATCTGTGAGAAAAAATAACTAACGATAAAGATAAGTTAATGCATTAAACCTTAAAGATAAAGAAAATAATATTTAAATTATTACATAGAGATGCGAACCTAGGTCTCTTGTGTGCCAGTCAACCATTAAAACCGCGAGAAAACATCTTTTATAACATGGTCACATGACTCAAATGAGCCTTTTAATAATTTTAACAATGGAGCCTCCCTCTTCCCTGTAAGAAATCTCTTGAATTTCTGAATGCAGAAATCCGTAAGATTTACAGATGGGTTCTGATGTTAGGTTAAGTCCCACGTTTCTAACTCAATGACACTGGAGTTAGAAACGAGACTGGTAAATAAAGTTTAAATTAAAATAAATATATATAGGACACAATCAGGAACTAAGCTGACAGATGCCCCTTAATTTTACAAATGAATACATTAAATTTTCAAGATCATCTCAACTCCTGCAGGGATCAACAAATGCTATGGTTCACAAACACACATTTTTGTAGCAAAAAAGAGCATCACAATTCATTTTGTGATACCTAAAAAGGAAAGCAATTAATCTGCGCCTCTACCCTGGTCTGCAATAACAGCAACAAATACACTGAGAAACAAACACATTTGCAAACCTTCTTTGTTTACGCCATGACACACCATTATCTGCTTCTAATTCCCTTATATGACGTTGACATCTCTGGCATCCCTAAAACCTTCCAGATAAGCCTAAAAATATAATCACATGTTAAGCTATGGCCCACCTTTCAGCACAATTTCACTGAAATCCGTTCAACTCTCTTTGAGTTATCCTCCATACAAACAGCACAGATCACATGACCTACTCAAACTCCCTTGGCAGAGGTAACAAGAAACAATTCTTGTTTCCTACAACTTTGCAGTGGGTGTGTTAGATTCAAATCTACACTGATAGCCATGGAGGAACGTCTTGCTTCCTGGTAGGCTTCAACTGATACCCTGGGACCCAAAAACATCGGGACCTGCCCATATAAAGACAGGAACAGCTGGCCCTCTGTCTAAAACTTCTTCTTATCCCCAGATATGAGGGGGAAAAAAGCCGGATGGACTTCCAACAGTGAAAATCCCCTCAGTAATGTCAGACCTTTCACGGACCACTTAGAAAAAGTCCCTTTATGTTGAATCAGCTCATCTGTAAAGATCATATTATAGATCATATGTTTTTATTGTGGTTTCTGTGCTGTACTTTAAAACTATGGGGTAGAACTTTAAAATGGTTGGATTCCTGCACATGAGCTTTTTATAACAGAACGGGCTTCTGAGCATTTTGGATGGTAAACATTTCCGGAGGAATTCCCTAATAAAACTTATGATTAAATCATCTCTTTTCCTGTCGTTTACCTCACATGCCGTTCTGCATTAAAAACCTCGCTCTCCGGCTCTTTTCTTTTTCTTGGAAGCGGGATGTTTGCTCCATTAAAGACTCTCAGAGGTTTGTATCTGTTGTGGTTTCTGTCTGCAGCTTTCTGCGCTGTAAAGTGCAAACTTGGAAGGATAAAAGCCGCCGTAAGAAAGAATGCACACAAAGCCTTAGTGGCTCTGTTCTTTAGTTTGCAAGAAGAGGCATGTGCATCAAACTGAGAACACGTAGAAACATTTACAAAAAAAGACAATTGTCCATATCCCATCAGAGGGCACGTCAACACAGAGGAGAGGAGACAGATGGTTGAAGTGGTTCTAAGAGACTGTTATGTATACACTGGTACAGCCTGGTCCGCCTGCAGGAAAACACACCCTACTGGACAATTAAACTCATTAGAGACCTGAAACGGCGAGTAGAAGAGGGTTTAAAATTGTCATATTGTTTAAGCAGCCACCATACAACACTGTACACCTTTCCACCATGCTCCAAGTTATGGTTGGTTTGGTGTGAAACGTGTGACTTTTCATCTACCAGAAGTCGCACCACATCCTGTCATCGCTTTCTACATGACAAAGCGCCTACGCTCTGTCGTCATCGCTAACGTGATGATCTATCTACGTCCTGTCTTCATTGCCAACGGGATGATGTATCTACATCCTGGCGTCCTCGCCAACATGATGATGTATCTACGGCCAGTCGTCCTCGCCAACATGATGATATATCTACGTCCTGTCGTCATTGCCAATGTGATGATGTATCTAAGTCCTACCATCCTCGGTTACGTAACGATGTATCTACGACCTGTATCATCGCCAACATGATGACATATTGTCATTGTCTACGTAAAGACCTACCTACATCCTGTTACCATGGTTTACATGTTGATGTACCTACTTCCTGTAATCCTTGTCTAACTGATAACCTACCTATGTTACACCTTCTACGGGGGCTGCTTCGTTCCTATACTACAATTGGTTGCCCAGCAAGTACCTGACATTAGTCCTTTCTCTCATAGTCACATAAAATAACACTTCCAAATCAAATCCAAAGTCTACTGGAAAAAAAAGCTGACTTTTGATTTCTTCGTTGGACCATAATCACTATTAAATACTTCATCTCTTCTTCTCCCGATGTGCTACACCTACTCATTCTTAATTTTGTCCTTCTGGTTGGTCTACGTTTATTAGGGACGGTGGCCTGCTTTTATTCCCTGCAATTCCATCGGAAAGTTTTAAACATCCATGAAAGTTTTTTCGCAAATGGAATTAATTGAACTATCGTTCAGTTTCATCTGGACCTCAACCACCTTTACCTCTTTTTGTTGGATACAAGTCATGCATTTGCTGTAAATAACACCTGTATTGGGCGACTAATTGTACGTTCAGATATCATCAAACCTTTAGAGAGGAAGACGACACAACCAGATGAAGCAGTTATTTCAAAATTCAAACAGAGCAGCGGTCAAGATAGAAAAAGGCATTCATTTAATTTGTAAATTTTATGACCACAAGTCTTCTGCTAAACAGATCTGATGTTTTTATCTTCATGGTGACAAGTCACATGCTTCCATCCTTCATTTCCAATATTCTTTTTCTTCTTTTTTTACCCAAGCCTGGTGTAATAAAACGTTTTAAGATCCTTGCACTATTTTTAACCAATTTTTGGACTTTCACTGTTCAAACTGAATTGCAAATGAAACCAAATGGATGCAAAACCAAATGGATGAAAAATAAATGAAAATTCAAAACATTTCCTTAGCTGTTGTTGATGATGTGGGTATGAAATGAGGGGAGTAAGAGAAGACAGATAATGTAGCAGAGGTCGCGATACCCAGTGGTTGAATTTAATTTGGGTGGATTTGTTGGTTGAATAGCCAGCTGCTTCTACATCTGCTACCGAACCTACAGGGATGTGATTCCAATAAAACACTTTAGACACACTCTTCAGGGCTATCATAGCTGATTCAGACTATTCTAGTCTGGAGGTCAAACTGTATTCACATTAGGCAGTTTCTGTTTAATATATTGCTGCTTGCTGTAGTGGATAAGCTCCATGATGACGATGATAAAGAATTACACCAAAGTGTTATTTAAAGACTTTGTCTATTGTCTGTTCGAAATAAATTGTACTGATAACTCTTAAAGCCCAAACATACGAAACAACAATCGATCGAAACCATAGACGGTACTATTTAGTAAATCAAAATTGACTTCTGTTTGGATGCAACAAAATATACTACTCTTCAAATACATAAAACACAACTCTGTCAAGAACTTTAAACTGACAAACGCTTTTTTCTGTGGTTTAATCCAAATCTCCAGGATGAAATACTTTTTTTTTGAGCTACTGTGCAGTCAGTCTGATTAATCAGGGAACCTTGCAGCATCAAGACATTAGAGCATGTGAAACAGCCGTGCTGATGATGTATAAGGAAATAAAATTACAAAAACGGTGTAAAAGGACACAGATGTCACTGCTACTGGGAAAAAAAACAGGCTAGAACTTCTATTGAAAAATAATGTAGGGCTGTGATAATAACCACGAGACTGTGGTCATGTTACAACGTCTCTTTATCATCAAGACCACAATTTGTGTTTGGTTTTTTTGGCTGATAAAAGCTAGAGAACTGTGCGTTTTCATGTGTAGCCGGATATTATTTTAATTTGGAAGGTTTAATTTGGAAGGTCAACTGGTTTTGGCAAACCCCTTCCTTATAAGGAAGGCGCCAGTGCAATGAAGTCACACATCTGGATATTTTTCCATGGCCACAATACACACTAATGGCTGATTCTCAACATAAATATGTACAGAATAATAAGCTACACACGCTGCTCATTTACACCATGAAACAGCAGCATTCAAGCTAGCTGTGAGTGACTGCGTAAGCCTGCAGTCTGACTATCAAGATCCTCTGATCACTTGATCAACAACTTTGTTTAACTTTGATCTCTATCTAAATTTGGTTACCTCCTAAATCGTACCACCTCTGTTATGTGGCGAGCCAGTGCATCTTTTCAAAAACCTTAATATAAGGTATGCTAACCATTTACCAAACATATATACATAGTATACCCACTTAACAGCTCAAAGCCCATAACAACAATTTCAGTAATTAGAAAAAAGAAAGAAAACAGTACATACTCTACTTAAAAAACCCCAATAAACTGCTCTATGTGTTCCCTTTCCTACCAATCTCTCCTAATCTGTAGTTTTAAGTGTATTATATATTCAAGCGCACATTTCCTCCTCCATGAAAGCCTGTCAGACTTCAACTGAGCTGATTTAGGAAGAGGTGTAGATTCCCCCCATGGTGGTAAGTGTGTAATTATCTTAACTGGTGTATTGTAAATGTTTTTAGGCTACCCTGGGATTTAATATAGCTACTGATTTTTGTGTTTCTACTATTATGGGCCTGGAATGTTCATATGTTGTACTAAAACATGATAAGAAAAGATCCGTAGTTCTACCGTCCTATGATGGCGGACTGACTTGAAAATTGATTAAACCAATTATAATTAATTAATTATACTCAGCAGTTCGAGGATGTCAGTGGACTGTTCTATGTTCCATACCTACAGCTGGACCACATCGTAACCGTTTTTGTTCTCTTTGGCAGGTGAGTAGAAGTCGCTTCCAACTTCTTGAAAGACAATCTACTTATACTTTGTATTTAAACATCAGGTGAACATTAAAATTCATATTCACACATTTCCATAATATTCCAATCCCTGTTCCTTTTTCCTTGAAGAGCCCCGACTGCTTTTGAAGAATTCAGACTTTTTTGTCAGCTCACATAAACAATGAGACACCTATAGTTTGGAACTGCCTACTTTGGAACAACATGTACTCCAAAACTCTGTTTCAAATTGAAATATGTCAACTGGAGGAGGAGACAAAAGACATCACGCTGGTAAAAACTCTTTTAGCACTTCCATTTGGACACAAGCTCGCACAAGTTTTTAGGCAAAGCCCTTCTTTGGTTATATTACTGCTGTACAAACCCAGTGTGTACTTTTGATTCATATTTCAATGTTGAACACATATGAGCCAGAAATCTCAGGAAGGTTTCAGCTACAAAAAGGATTGAATAGCTCAAAAGAGTCTATTCCAAACCCAGAACATTTTCAGCAGATCCTTTTCAAACATTACAGAAAGAATCAAGTTTGTCGGAGCTCAGATTGGATAATGGAGGATGATAGATAGAATAATTCTTCCTTTTTCTCAACTCAGAATCTTCAAGTTTAAAGTGAGGCTTGAGAATCCAAGGTTTAAACCTGACCTGACTCCTCTGGTTCCTTCCTGTCCTGCATCTGACAAACTTCAAGGTAATATGTTTGAAGACCCCTGTCTCTGTGCGAGCGCCGACTCACTGATCCTCTCACTTTATGATTCCATACTCTGTCAGCCTCATGCACTCGTTAACCTCTCTTCTCTAAATCTCTTTGGGAAGTGGAAATACGGCACAGGCAAAACATCAGCAATGACAGCAACTTCAGTTCTGCTGACTGAGGCGACTGAGACACACATGCCGGATAAAATGCCCCACATGCATTCACAGGCAATCTGCAAATGACCCATCCACTCAAACAAAAGCTAACACTCAAACATTTTATGCCCTTGCAAACCCTTCCTTCATTCTTCTGACAGCCAGCATCAGCCAATCCTGCCTTTGTGATGATCATATCCTTACTGATGCCACAGGAAGTCCTGTCCTCTGCACATCTCTCCTCTCAGCATCAGGGATCCCAAAAAGCCAGCAGATAAACTGTCTCCAACAGTCCTGATCACAATGCAGAGACTAAAGCGATGCAGGTGTTATTAGCAGAGGCTGCAGTGTCATTTGTGCAGCCTGCAGGGGGAGCCAGGTAAAAAGAGAGATTGAGATGAGATGCTGGTGAGAGAGGGAAGTTTCCCCCTCTGTATTAATGAACCTTCCACTGAATTTCTGTCAATGTATGTATGGGCTTTTTAATCAGGGCATCATTCCAACTCTTATAAATTAAGCCCTCGATTGCATTTAAGAGATCGGAGAACACATAAAACCACTCGGCGTACATGTAGCCGGGTGATGCTGTTTGAGGTAAGCAGCAAGTTGAAACGTCTCCTCTGGGACTGCGCTCACTCGGAAAACTCAACTTGTCACCGGAGCCACTCCTGCATGGGTCCTAATTGTAATTAAACACAACATAAAGCTGCACTTACTAAACGGGCAATGAGGAAGTGGAATTTAAGTGACTGTGGTATTAGGGGTTATCCTACATGATCCCTGCCTCTTCTCTGGGTCAAAATAAACCAGGAGTGATTGAGGGATGGAAACTGGACCAGGTGTCGGTTAAATATCAATGCAAATAATGCAAGGCTGAAAGACTTATGCAAGGTGACTTGAAGGTAAGTTAAAATTTCCTTCTAGATATGAGACTCAAGATGTACTCAACTAAACAGTTGGGAGGCATTAACCATGTCTATTGAGAATGGTCTATTCAAGAAGTAGGATATTAAGCCATATTAAAGCATGCAAGGATGTTCTTAATAATAATAATAATAATACATTTAATTTATAACAGAACAATGTTACTTACTAGAGCCAACAAAAGTCTAAGGAGGGTCAAATAGCTTTCTAAAAACATGTTTAACCAAAGGGTTGAGCTTTTCCGTGAAATACAAAATTTACCATTAAATAACTCATCATTATTTATCAACTGCTTATCCTGTTCAAGGTCACAGGGGGCTGGAGCCTATCCCAACTGACATCGGGTGAGAGCCGGGGTACACCGGTGGAGAGAACCCACGCAGACATGGGGAGAACGAGCAAACTCACTACAGAAAGGCTGACTTCGATACCACTGCGCCGTGAATATAAATCAGATTTTTGTTTGCACTGTTAAAAAGCATGCTTTATAAAACAACTAGCTGTTTTCTGCTATGTTTAAAGTATCTTAGATTGTAAATTAATAAACGCCCTAAAGGAAAAAAAAAAAATATGCCAAGTAATAATTTTTCTCCATTTATCTTTTGGATCGAGGATCAAAACACTCTGTGAAGTTAATGACCTCTTGTACCAGCGGAGACTACATCCATTATGTAATAGCTCAAGCAAAGACTTTCTGATGTATTCAAACCTGAATCCTGCAAGTATCCAGTGAAAAACAATGACGGTCAAGCATTTTAAAAGAAGTTGCAATCAGCAAAAAACTTTGAGGGGAAGAGTTAAATTTTACTGCTGGAATTGAATTTATTTGGCGGATCAGTGATATTATATCCTTTCCTAGAGCAGTACCTTTCCAAACGCATCATTATCTTATCCCGAGAGCGAAATAGTCAGACCTCCTTCAAACCTGCCAAATCTAGAGCTAATAGCGGCAGGCTGCTGTTCAACATGGTTTGTCTCCAATCCCTTAAACACCCGAGTGGGCAGTTTATGCCAATAATATGAATATTGCGGACTCGACGATCCCTGCAGCCTGGCGCATCTTATAATGGATCAGAAGGGCTTTGTACAGTGCTCTCCGTACCAGATTCAAAATCAAAAATGGACAGTATGGGTATGGATGATGATGGACATCCTTGTTAACATGCCATCCTTGTCAGCACCAGCCAAGTCTAGATAACCGGTGCGGGGCCCATTTACATTAAGAAGGATTAGGAAATAGGAATAAAATGCAACAAAGAATGAAGTGAGTGAGAAAGAAAAACAATAGGTGTACAAATTGCTTTCCTGCATCAGATTGGTTTTTTTTTTGGGTTTGCGGGTGTTCTAACTTCCAGACTGGCACTGAGCATATGACTTCATTATGATCAGCAGATAACAAGAGTGAAACGCATGCTGCTAAAAAAGCTCAGACGTTCACTCTTCTCATGTAGCAATCTGCCACTTTCTTGTTTCAGGGAAATCCTGAGCAGAAAATGACATAATTGCATGGCTGGGAGAAGTTTGGACACGTCAGTTAGAAATGATCTCTCGTAGCACAGCGGCAACTGAAGGCCATTGAGTCAGGCGAGAGAGAGAGAGAGAGAGAGGTTGGCCAGCTGAAAATAAAGAGAGGAAGGAAAGAATGACAGCTCACATACAGCTTGAAGACAGATTAGCATGGCAGGCAGACAGGAATTAAACACAGATTTGTTGAGTAATTTGATGAACTGTCTGTGGTTACAAGCGCTAATTACAGTAAATAATTTGCAAAAGCTGCACGCTGTAGCTTTCCTTTATTTTCTGCACAATGTACCTAGACAACTGAGTCTATTAGTGTTAACACAAATTTTCTGCTGACCTGTTATCTGCACAGCGAACAATGCCTGGAGCAGCAAATCTGCAGGAGAGATTCCTTCTGCTGTACCAGCCACACAAAACAAGACTGGTTAAATTTAGAGGCAGATTTTTGTTAGTATTATGGATATCCATCGGCCTCTGCGAGGAAGTAGGAGTAATTTATACAACCTTCGAGCGCACATCCTAAAACACAAACACCCTTCCTTCCTCAACCGGCAGCCTTGACCCCCAAACCAGAAGACACAGACTAGATTCACGCCGTATCTAGGTGCAGCAGCTACAAAATAGTGAGGCGAGATGGTGACAGCTGAATTTATGCAGTGTAAAAATACAACCCAATAGGGAATATGAGAGCTGTTGTCACAGTCTCACTATTGTATCACGTTAAAAACATTCAACACACCAATGGAGAATAGAGAGAAAATACACTGTACAAAATGCATACAAATATTTTGTCAACTTTGATTTAGCCCTACATAGAAGGCCAGATAGAAAGCAAAAGCATTAAATCATTTTCGGCAATTGTGCCGTGTTTATAAATCCTATACCCTGGAATGTTGGCTAGCTAGCATTGTATGTATTTGTAGAGGAAAAAGGGCTCCTTGGACTGTAGCCAACAATTTGTAACCTTTTCCTCCGGGGTCACAAGGGATCCCCAGGATTCATTGTGCACCAGTGATGATCACATTACCTCAACCTCGCAGACATGTTTAGACATCTGCCAATGAAAGTTGGAGGTCAAGTTATCGGTCACTTTTGTTTATATGCAGGAAAGCTCAAAATGTTTTGACCAGATTTCAAATGTTATGACCTATGAAGATGCACAGGTACACCTAATTATTTTTTGAAACGTACTCAACGTGGTAAATTTTTAATATTTTCAACATGAAAGACGAAGTTCTTACCTCTACCATGAACGATCTATTCCCCCTAAATTCACATACTGGATAATTATGTAAATTCTGATTTTGTCAAAGAATGCCACTTGTTTTACATACATTTTTAGTTTCTTCAAGTTAGATTTATGATTTGGGTGAAGCTGTACATTTTGAGTCTCATGTAAGAATGTGACACACAGCCATCCATCCATTTTAACCTGATATCTTGTTTGGGATGGTGTTGGGGCTGGAGCTTATCCCAGATACTGGCTGAAAGGTCGGGACACTCTGGACAAGTTACCAATTCAGCAGTGGATTTGAACCTGGAAGCTCCTTGCTGTGAGGCAGTCGTGTTTCACTGTTGGTCACCATCTTGCCTTAAAAGTGCTGCAGTTTCTATGGCAAGTAAATATAATTACACTATTTGTGGTTTTGTTTGAGTCGAATAAAAAAAATCTTTCAACATTTTTCTTTTTACAGTGTAGTTGTCCATCCTACCACTCTGTAAAGAGATAATTGTTGTTGAATTCCAATTAATTACTTCAACATTATTAAATCAAGTATTTTCAACTAATATAAAAGGTGTGAATCACGAAAACCTCTGGTTTGGGGTAAAATCACCACATCTGTAAAAGCTTTTAAGGTATAATGAACTATAAATGCAATTTTCTCAAAGGCAAACTAGAGCACACTGGTTTAAACTCAAATCCATGTTATTCTATGTTGTTTAATTTTTTTGAGTATAGTGCTCCCAAGTGGCAACAGGAAATAACATATGTTAGTTTGATATGCTCCTCCGGAAAAGCCGCAACATCTTGACGAAGCCTTAATGTGAATATTGTCAATAATAAAAGGGTCCTTTGTACCCAAAGCTTATTTATGTTCATGGGGAGTTAAGCTAACCTGTGTTGTGTGTTTTTTGCACTGCAGAACAGTTTGAGCGGCCAAATGGGAACCCTCACAATATCAAGCAGATGGTTTTAATGTTATGGCTGATAAGTGTATGGACATACAGAATTGTATTAAGCGACTTAAGAGAATGCCAAGCCTATGCGTTGTTAAAGTATGACATATTTAAGATGTCATCAGTCTGATATGTTTTGTAAATATCCAATATCATTTAAATTAGTCGACTTAGATTCTATTTGTGAATTCTTCGTTAACAGTCTTGAAGATGATTGAACTCTTCATTGATACTCAGAGTTTTATTGTCATGGCAGCCATCCCTTTGTTCGCCTCATCACGGCACAACATATCAATCACGGATGACATTTACTACGTAAAGTTTGAAGTCTAAGCATGACAAACTGTTCGAAATGAAAGAATCTTGCCATTAGCTGTCCACTGACCATTCTTTTAATCTTATCTTCTCTAAATAAAAGAACTTCAAATCTAATTTATTGTAAGTATAAATGTAAGTGCCTTTTTTGAATTGTTTCATTTCATCGCTGTTATTTAGCGTCCTCTCCTCGGCAGGATATTTTATGACGCAGATAAAAATACTTGAAATCCCATAAATAACCTAAACCCAAGCAGTGTGTTCAAGCCATCATCTGCAGCCTTAAGGGCCAGAATGCAGCAGATGCTGAAGAATTCGCTCTCACACGCGCTCACACACGCGCTCACACACGCGCTCACACACGCGCTCACACACGCGCTCACACACGCGCTCACACACGCGCACGTTAACAACCCTGGATCGCTGAGACGTTTGGATACTTAGACGCAAGCCCAGTTTACCTTGGTAACCACAGCGTGTGATGCAGCGTCTTGCTTCCTGGCTCTGTTGCCACTGCTGAAGGGCTCTCCCATGAGTGGACAGTAACTAAGTACATTTACTGCATTTAAAGGTTCGGTGTGTAACATTCAGTGGAATCCATTCCACATATCTGTCTCTATCTAAGAAGCTATAGTGTCAAACAAGTGTCATCCAGTATTCTGTCATGTGGGTTCCATCAAGGTTCCCTCAGATGAATATAATTAGAAATGCAGGGTTTACAGGGTAGAATACAAATAGTATTACTTGTTCGGCATTGTGACAGTGTAGTTTTGGGGTCCCTCACAGGTACGGGAAGGGTGACGGGTGGAGTGGATACAGAAGGATGGGAGAGGGGTAAGATAATTATTCAGAACTATAAAATAAAAAGCTCCTGAGCTTGAATCTCGCCATGAAAGAAAATAAGCACAAAGAATCGGATGGCTGCCAGTGCTTGATTTATCACGCCTCCTTATCAATCAATCAATCTTTATTCATATAGCAACAATTCACAACAACAGTTGTCTCAAGGAGCTTTCCAGAAAGAGCATGTCTAGACCAGACTCTTTATATAATTATCTACAGGACCCAACAAATTTCTCCTTGAGCAAGCACTTGGCGACAATGGCGATAAAAAACTGCCCTTTAACGGGCAGAAATCTCGAGCAGATCCAAGACTCAGGGTGGACGGACTACTGCCATGACCGGTCGGGTTCGAAAAAAAAGAAAGCGAGAAAGAGAGAGACACAGGTGAGGAGAGATACAGACGGGGGAAAAGCAGCAAAGATAGCTATAATCCACTTTCTCAAACATCTCCATGGTCGGCCCGCGGCAGCAGCAGGGATCCCAGTTTGATAATAACATTAATATTAATGTAACATTTAGCAATAGATTTTGGGGGAATACTATACAATAACAATAATAATGATAACAACAAAAATCATCATCATGAGCATCTTGTGATCAGTGGACATCGAGCAGGTCCACAGCAGCAGATACAATCACCAACCATGTGACCTTACAGGGCGCGAAAACACAAAGACTCCAGGGAAGAAGTCAATCCAGTAACATGCAATAAACCATTTAACATGCATTAATCCATTTACCATGCATTAAAGTGAGAGGGATGTATAAAGAGGGACAGTGAGAGAGGAAGAGAGAAAAGCTCAGTGCATCATGGGAGATCCCCTAGCAGTCTAAACCTATAGCAGCATAGCTAAGAGCTAGCTTATGCCAGCCTTAATTATAAACTTTATCATAAAGGAAAGTTTTAAGCCTACTTTTAAATGAAGAGAGGGTCTCTGCCCCCCGAACCCAGATTGGAAGATGGTTCCACAGGAGAGGAGCCTGATAGCTGGAAGCTCTGGCTCCCATTCTACTTCTGGAGACTCTAGGGACTACCAGTAACCCTGCATGCTGGGAGCGCAGAGTTCTGATTGGACAATATGGAACTATGAGCTCCTTCAGATACGTTGGTGCCTGACCGTTAAGGGCTTTGTACTCACGTACAGAAGGATTTTGAATTTGATTCTGGATTTTACTGGGAGCCAATGAAGGGAAGCTAATACAGGAGAGATATGTTCTCTCAACCTGGTTCTGGTCAACACCCGTGCAGCAGCGTTCTGGATCAGCTGGAGGGGCTTCAGAGACTTATTGGGACTACCTGCTAGTAGGGCATTACAGTAATCCAGCCTGGAAGCAACAAATGCATGAACTAACTTTTCTGCATCTTTTTGTGACAGAATGTGTCGTATTTTAGAAATATTGCGCAAATGGAAAAAGGCAGTCCTAGAAATCTGTTTTATGTGGGAATCAATGGTCATATCCTGATCAAAGATAACTCCCAGGTTCCTCACAGTGGTGCTGGAGGCCAAGGTCATACCATCCAGAGTAGATATATCTACTCTGGATGAGTAGATATATCTACTCTGGATGGTATGACCAGAGTCCTTAGGAGTGACAGCGATGCTAGCTCTCTCTCTCCGTCCTTATTTGAATTTTTTCTAAGAAAATCTGGTTCACCATGGAGGTCAACTCCAAATCCTTGCCTAATATGAAGACTCAGCTTGGCAGTCCACGTACAGCTGCTGGTTCTGGAGTGAACGCTCCCTGGGAGGATATGGCACACTGAGCTCTGGATTCATGATCCAGGGAAGCGTTGAGGTCCGGCCAGGGACCCTCCACCAGCCTTAATCTATGGGCGGGTGTCGGACACTTGCGCTGTGGAATCCCCTGGGCGGCCAGGCAGACCCTCCATTTACCTCTAAAAGATTCATGTGTTTTCATGTTCAAATTGTTGTGGCGACGTTTGTTTTCCCGTTGTTTCCCTTGTCCTCAACAATACGTATGAACATCCATTTGTCAAACCACAATGCATTCTCCAGTAACAACATAAAAATCCCTCTCTTTAACCAGCGTCTAGTTTGTCCACCAGACTGTACAAACACTAGAACTAAAATAAAATGTTGTTTTTTTTCATCTGATAGTACACCAAAAAAACATATATAAATATAATCATTATCTTCCATTTAATCAAAGAAATACTCTTAAATTCTTCACAATAAAACTTTGGATTATATGAAAATTATGAAAGTTGGGCTTTTTAAAGATGATCATATTTCTTAAACTACCAACATCATAAAGTAGTTCGATGACCTCGTCCCCAGCGGGACCACAAGAAACCTACGCATAAAGTTAAGCTCTGACAGGAGCCACATTGAGTAACTTTGATACTTTTAGCATATTTTTCACATTTTTAATATTTACATACATTCAATTTATAAGTAAGGTTTAGGGTTGCAGGGATAGCACTGGTGTCACGACCATTTTGAAGTTAAAGGATTCCGATTGACACTGGCTAGTTTGGATAATGCATGAAGCAAAGATCGCCAACCAATATCGGTGTGGGATCATACTCGTTGAGCCTGGAGACACTGGTGTGAAGTAGCTGTTAAGATGCTAAGATCACTGCATAACACACAGCATCACATCACTGTGGCGGTAGAAGCCTTCATTCGGGACGCCTGTGGCTAACGGCGGGCAGACTTCCTGCTCAGAGGCAGCATAACAAGCATCCTGGGGATTCTGGCTGACACCCATCTATTCCGGGATGCTGCAGGGCTCTGTAATCATTCCTTCAGGCCTCTGCAAGCTCCATCCACTCCAAAACACACAAATAAATCAGCATAGGCAAAAGGGCTACTGTGTCATTAGCGAGCGCTGCTGCAGAGCGGAGCGCTGCCAGAAATATACGGTTACAGATGCACACAAGCAGATCCTTATCACTCCTCCGACCAGGAATTCAAATATGCTCTTAAGCCTCTTCCAATGAAAAATGAATGAGGAGGACATGATCTTTGTTAGTGTGACTCATCATTGGCCGCACACTTCCTTACCGCATCAACCGTCTTCCCGTTCATTACCTCAGCATGACTCAGCTGCTGACTTTCACTCGGTTGGATAATAGAGCTTTGATTTGAAGGCACTTTAACTCGCGGCAACTGGACGGTAATTTAATGAATGGGTGACATTGATTGGTTGCAGTTAAACAGCATTTCATGAAATGCATATGAAATGTATATGAGAAGAAACAAGGTCACAAAAGGGTTGCAAACAGGTGAGTGAAGAGTTTTTGGAGGCCCGCCAACTGATGTGGCTCTGGCCTTCGCTATTTGTGTGAAAAGCTCATTTATGAAGGCAATTTATATGCAGCATACAACAAACGTCAGTTCAGTGTCAGCCATCTGCCTGTTGAGAAATAAATTAATGTGGATCACTTGATTAATGGGTTTTTGATTGGGTGCTGTCCAGACTACCTGGTGCCTGGTTCTGTTGTTATGAACAAGGCTCTCAGAGGATGAGGTCAGCCACTCAACACCATGCCTCTAGCGAAGCAAACGGGCTGATGACCGATTATGTCCAGTTTTGACTCTTCAATAATTATAATAATAATAATAATTATAATAATAATAATACCTGCGCCATTAAATACATTTCCTTCTTGCTCAGATTTGTTTCCATAAAGAAAAGTTTCTGGTTACACAGGTTGATGGTTTCCTACAATCATCTTTAGCTATAGAGTTAGCTAAATATGATTGTAGGAAACATATCCTTATTGACAAAACCTAAGAAGCTATTCTTAGGTTTTGTCAATAGGCATAGGTCGCCCAAAGTCGAGGATGGCGAAAAATTCTAGATTCATTTCTAAAATACTCTTTAGTCGTCGCCAGTTAGGCTCCTTCTCATGAGAGCAAACCGAACTGATTGTGTTTACATCTGGCTGAGATCCAGCTAAATGTGGTCTGGCTGATCCAATCAGGGTACCAGCTCAGGCTGCATGCATTTATATATGTTTTTCTGTATCCAGTTGATGTATCCACATACAGATGGCGTTTTGGAGCTCACTCACCAGATAAGGGGTCGGATATTGGGGTGACCAGAGGTTTTTCTTTATTTGCGTCTGCACAGCTATAAAGACTCTCAGTCTTTTATTGAGAGTCTCCCGTGTTTTTCCTTTATCTGTTGGTTTCTAGGTCTCATTGTCAAAGATAGAAAGAGTCTGAATAACAAGACTCAAGATCTGTTCTAAAATCATCAGCGTAAAACAAAGAGATCTACTTAGCTTTGGAACCAAAAAATCCGATAATGCTCTCTCAGGTGAACTTTCCTTGTTGCCGTCAGTCCGTCGATATGTTTAGCTCCATGTTTACTAACCCGTTAAGTCATTAATTCCCTTCAAAATCCGTCTTTTAAATGATACATAGATCCTTTTTTAATTGTCTGACCTTCTAATTCTCTTAAATCTTTGTTCAATTTAATTACTTGTTATTTATCAGATATTATACCTTTTTACCTTTACCTTATCTATCTCATCTATCGATTTTAGTCAGCTACGCTGTACATTTTAATTTTCTATTAATATTTAAGAGATAAAAATTATGCGTAGTGCTGCAAAAACTGGGACACTTGGCCCTATCTGGGATACGGTGGCCCAGACAGTTTCTTGCTTCTTAGGGTTCAAGGAAGAATAAGAACTGACTCACAGGCCACCTACATGAAAAGTCATACCCACGACTTCCTGTGGTAACTTTCACGTATCGCTCCGTCCCTCCCCCATCGCCACTAGAGCTGCATATAAAATAAGTACGACAATGCATAATTGGAGAGAGGAGGTTGAAAAGCTGCTTATAGGGAGAAATCCCATGCTCTTGACCTATGCTACTTTGGCTGCAGTGGAAGGTCAGTTCTTGCTCCTATTTCCCAAAAGACTCCAAATTCACTGCTAGACTGCCTTCCTGGCCGTTGAAATATATATTACATGAAAAATCTGATTAAATCCAGATCCAGCCAGGCTCTATAGGATTTTTCTTCATTGAGAGAACAAAAACTCACAACTCTTGCAACATCATGACTAGCTGATTCACACATCAACCAGCAGATGGCTCTACCACACTAACCCTCAACCCCTTCCTCCAGCAGGAGGTTTACCTTTGGTGCTGTCGGCTGCTGGAAAACGGTCTGGGGTCGATAGGAATGAACTTAATGGGTCATTTAGGGATCATCTGTGAATCACTGTCTGACGATTCTGGCGAAAGCTAGAAGTGGACGGTCACTTCGAATGCACCGTGGCTTTGGGTCTTTGGTTCCTAATGAGGCATATTTCCCGGAGTCCTCTGCAGCCATAACCTATAAAACAGATCCCCCCTTGTCCAGACCTGAGAGGAGCAGACAGTGAGTCCGGACGGTCAGAATGCACCTTTGAAACACACTTCAATTAATTCACCATAATACTGTATACAGTCATTCTCTGAATTTGACTCCCAGTGAGGCACCCTGGGAGCAATTTGGGGTTTAGGGTGTTGCTCTTAAGGGTTGTACAACATTTAGACTGCATGGGCAGTCTGGTAGTTGAACTGCCAAACTTGTAATAGTTGTTAACCTACCTCAGCAGTCTCTACAGATAGAGCTAAAGTTGCCCTGTAGCTGGATTGATTTGTAACTAATGCAATAATGTCAGGTTTTATCAGCTCAGTGACGTCTTGATTCATCACAGAAGCCAAACATTACCTCCAGAAAAAAATGTTTATAGTTGGATAGAACATTCTGAACAGTCCATGATCATGTCAATGATAGTTTATTAATATCAGACTAAAATATTATAGAATATTCAGACCACTTAGGGCCTCTTATCTTTTTCAGGATGGCAGGGAACAGGAGTCTGTAATGTTATGCGGAAGGTAGGACAAATAGAGTTGGGGTATGCCTTTTTGTGCCAAAAGTGCCAAAAGAAAGAAAGAAACTTTACATTACATTTAGAGTCACCAATAGAACTATTATACATATTTTTGGACTGTGGGAGGGCGCTGGAGCAAACCTACGCAGGCACTAGGAGAACACGCAACCTCAACACAGTGAGGCCAAAAGGGCCAGAGGTGGATTTGAACCTAGAACCTTCTTCCTGTCATACAGCTGTGCAAGCGACTGTGTTATCTTGCTACAAGACTACATTGAGCTGCTATTAAGAAAAGTAAAGTTGGATCCACACCAAGAACTATCAATTTTGCCCATTATTTCTAATCTCTTAAAAGTATCTGAACTAAACAGCAGTGCATCAGGTTTCTACTGGAATACCATATTGAGGTAATTAGCATAATTAACAATATTACTTCCCAACCAAATGAATTTGAAGGGCAGGAGTGGCTCAGGGAAAACATGTGGCCTTCCTTCAGAGCAGTGATTCCTCTACGTATTTAATAATGTTGGTAACCCACTGAAATTAACCTGCATTATGAGCCTGCTTATAAAATAACCAATATAAAAAAAAAGTCTTGATCAACTCCACAGATAATCAGAGTTCATCACCAGATCTGCTGCACCCTGGCTATTTATCTGCCACATACTCTCCTCCACCTGTGTAAGGGAAAGTAAATTACTAACATATTAATTTTGTTCAAGACTTATAAGAGAGGTGAATGATGCTGAGCATGAACTTGCATATCGAACGAAACTCAGGCTTTAACTTATTTCCTTCCCTGTATTGTTACCTCTATTTCTATCCTTAATATTTTCTGTATGAAGGGACACAGGCAAAGTACGCATTTCATTGCTTTGTGTAAACCGCTGTGATTTTTTACCGTGTAAATGAAAATAAACCTCTTGAATCTTGAGTGTGAAAGAGTCAGAGGGCGGGTCATAGCCTTCAGGTGAGGGTGAATTAACCTCCTCGCCTGCCTATAGTTGCTCTTAACAAGGTCAAAGGTGGACTGACTTACTTTCAGTGAAGTTCTTTGCTCAGACACAACATAGATCAATATCGCTCTATATTGTAGCAACCTTTACCTTTTGTTAGGGGAAGTTAAGCATCTAAATAAGATTTAATACAACATCGATCAATCAAATTTCATTTATGTGGCATTTTTCATACATAGAAAGTAACATAAAGTGCTCTAGGTGATAAAAGCAGTTTCCAGTTCGTGCACCCCAATCCCTGCCCATTCATCCAAACACAAGGCAGAAATGGAGCGCAAGCAAGAACTATAAAAACAGGATGTACAAAAAAAAATTAATCTGATAAATGAGAAGGAACAAGACCATTCAGAGCTTTACAAACCAATAAAAGGACCTTAATGTAGTCTAACTGTAATAAGCGATCAAAATACAGATGGATGGCATAAAGGAAAGATGATTTTTTGAAAATGAGGACACCCCTAACAGAAAGTCCTCACCATGACCTGAAATACCACCAAACTGTGACCACCATCAAACCCAGACTCAACTGCATCTCCCGACAGAGTTCCAGTAACGGATAGCTTATGCAACCAGCCACCAGCCAAAGACTTAACATCAAAACATGGTGGGCTGCTTCCACTCATCAGCCCTGACATTTACTGTAAATGATGGTGGCTATGGTAAACATCTGAGGCCAGCGGTCTGTGACTGCGCTCTGAATCACAGGTGACTACTGTGTTCACACTATGAGCTGCTCGTTCCTGCCTGCTGTGTCACTGTTGTTACTCCCATTATTTCTTCCCCTCTGTTTAAGTTTACTGATTGCACGCTCACATGCACTGACATCTTCCTGTGTTTTGATGACAAAAACTTCCCTTTTGAGGGAACATGTGCTGTAAATAAATGAATGATTCTATTTCTGCAAATATGACCACTGCCGTTACTTCTATTGCAATCAATTTTCCAGTTAATCAATGAAAGCTTCGGTATACAAAAAACAGAAAGTAGCCTGGGCCTGAAGTGGTAACTAGCCCTGTCTTGACAGATGCAACAGGCAGCAACATGCTTCTACCAACACTGTGTTTACCTCTGATTGCTGGTGACAGACAGATGTTAAGCAACAGGAGGGGTCTCTTGTATTTTACAAACTCACAGCTCTAAGTTAAAAAAGTCAACTAATTTATGCTCATGGTCACAGAAATATATGGATGAAACGTTATGTAAAAATATGTATTTGTCGTAACGCTTATGTGTACATACAAATGTAGCAGTGCCAATAGAAATTGTTTGAGGGCTACGTCAAGCAAGACCAAAGAAATATTACGATAACATGTTACGTTGACGAGGAAGTAAGAGGGTGTTGCTGGATACACGGGGTGCATGATAATTATTAAATTAGTTAAACATACAACTAAATATAAGTAAATCTGAGGAGGCCAGTGGCTCTTCTTTTATTAAGAGAGAAGAGGGAGATCAAAACAGGACATTAACCATTACCAAAAATCAGTTTTTCATCATTTTTATATGTGCTTTGAAAAAAATCCACTGTTGAAATTGAGATTATGCTTCAACAGTGACACCTACAGGGCTGGCAAGGTGAAAGCTTATCTGTGTGCAGTGGAGAGCATAGGAGGACAGACTTAGTTTATTAGTTTTGTTTTCTATTGGCCAAAATAGAATGGAAATGAGGCTCCAAGGGAAGACGTCCTCCCTAACCAATGAACAACCAGAATGAAATACTGACATTGTGTAGGTCCACGTAGATATTCCGCATTTTACATTTCTATTAAAATTTATTTTAGACTATGTCCAAATAGATTTCATTCTTGCAGCTTTCGGGCGGCTGTGACTCAGTTTGGAAAAAGGCTGCCTCCCAATTGGAGGATCGGAAGATAGCCAGCTCAAGCACCAAATAGTCAACATGTTGTAGGATCCTTGAGCAAGATCCTGACCCAATATGGTCACCGGAATCTTTAAAGGAGCTGCCCACTGCTCCCTCAGGGCTGTCTCAAATGCAGAAAACTTCAATTACCCTCGGGATGAATAAAGTATCAATTATTATCATTATTATGCAGATGATTTGTTAGCTAACAACCCTGAAAAGTTTATCAGCTTGGATAGATTTTATTGTTTTATCTTGTTTTATGTGTGTGTGTGTGTGTGTGTGTGTGTGTGTGTGTGTGTGTGTGTGTGTGTGTGTGTGTGTTTGTGTCTATAGCTGAGGATTTATTACACAGGCTTATACTTTGGAAAGAAATAATAAAAAACAGAAAACTCATAACGCATTAGCCAACTCAACTTCCATTCTACGCCTTCAAAATAAGAGAATTTAACGGAAACCGCAAAGCTGCTTGATTAAAAGAAACATAAAATCGTGTGCTGAGGCCAAAACTTTAAAATGAAATTGATAACATATTATAACAATTAAATAAATATTAATTATTATGATATGTTACATGAATGAAGTCTAAAACTTTACTAGGGATGATCGATTAACTTTAGCGCAGAAGGACTATGATAACTCACAGAATAAGTTGGACGTTTGAATACATCTTGTTGAGATCTGGGACAAACACCTGCTGGCGGACTGAGTTTATAGTTGTACTACCAAATGAAGGTAAAAAAAAAAAGTAAACCGAGTCATGCATGCTGTTTTTGAGTGAACCTGCAAGACTTCCACCCGGGGCAAAAAGAAAACTTCAGCAGCTATTTTTTACCCGAGTCAAGATGACAAATGACCTGACCTTTTCAATTCGCCATGACTTTGTTCTACTGTTTTGGTGCTGACATGAAGTGGAAAAAAAGACATATCTTTGCCTCAAGACGGCCGGCCTCAGCGGTCTCTGTGGGCCTGTTTGCTCTCATGCAACTCCAAGTGCATTGAAAGAAGCCTCAGTGTGCGAGGAACGGCTTTGTAAGCGGGCAGAGCAACGCTATTTGAAGAGAGACTTGTCAAAATGAGTGAAGGGATGGAAACTTTTTTCCTCTCCTTCGCCTTCAGTATTGTCTTGTCAGAAAGTGAATTTGAGATGTTGTGTTAGAGCAGAGGCTGGAGGAATTTGTTTTTCTGGATCAAATCATGCTTGAAAATCGCGAAGGCCTTCATCATTTAAACAACTCTTATTAAACTGAGCATTAACAGCTTCCCTCCTCACCTGCTGTTTAAGTCGGGCGCCTTTTAGCTTCCCTGATTACCACTGATCTTCCAATGGAGACAAGAGGGGTGTCCACAGGTCGGACCCAGTGGTAAGGTCCTGTGTGATCAGGTTACATGAACCCTGTGGCTGACAACATTATTTACGTGCTGTTCCTAATGGATTTATAGTGACAGCAGTTTCAGTCCCCTTGCAGGGTCAAAGGCAGAAACAACAGACCCCTGATGCACAGGAGGGTGACAGACAGCTTTGTAACCGAACTGTCTAGGGTTAGATTAGGTGGGTGGGCTTTGAAATAAGCAAAAAGAGAGCAAGAAGGAAGGAGGGTCAGGGGAAGGAGCACAGGGAAACTTTTTCTTCCTTCCAAGGGGTGAGAGTGATGCAGAGAGATGTGTCTGGGACCAGACAGCGAGTGTTTTTCCAGTCTCTTTGCCTGCGTCTGGACCTAGAGTCAGAACTGGACAGAACTGGAAATGCCTGGATGTAGCAGAGGAAAAGCTAGGTCTAAAAGTAGTGATACTGACAAAACTGAACACCACTGAAAAAATTCTCCCCCATTCTAACTTCCAAAGAGTTTTCACACACTGCTTCTGATTCTCTGATGCTCTAGATGAAACTCAATCTGCTTATTGTAACGTGTAGCTGCAGAACCCGGGAGAACTGTGGAAAACATGCATTTTCTCTTGCTTTGCTAGCCAGGGTACAGTAAACAATCTCCATCGCTTTTATTAGCTTCTATTAAATAGGGCAATCAGTCATCGCAGCAGTGCAGGAGAATTCTCTCGAATCATAAATACATAAATTAAACATCAAATTTTTGTTTTGAAGATCAAAGTCTACTGTAAGAGTGTTTGATGTAGGCCCCGATTGAAATGTGCATAATCAACAGGAACCGCATTCTGTGAGCTCTGAGGCTGATTAATGATATCCGTTTGCTAATCGCTGACCGAGGATCAAACGGACAGTTGGACTACAGCGTTCTGCTTCAATGAAGAGCATTACCGTTCGATATCATTTCTTTCCCGGCCATCAGGGGTGAGCAAGGCGATTAGACTTCAAGGGTTCAATTCCCATTGCACCTTGTTAATAATAATAATAATAATAATAATACATTTAATTTATAATGCACTTTACATTTGGATCAAATCTCAAAGTGCTATTGCCTTGTTAGAAATGTATGGATCCAGAACCTGCCTTTTGGAAATGTTTATTTGATTGTGTGCTGTTTTCTTCACATTCTCGGGATTATAACCATTTGGAGATTTTCCATGCACCCCAAGTATCTTGGCATTTTTATTGATGAAAAGCTGACATTCGAGTTCCAGGTAGATGTTGTGTGTAAAAAGGCATATCAGTGCATATATCTCTACAGGACACTCCGAAGCTTCCATGACAATAGCCCTTTTATAAGTTCTGTCCCTGATGTAAATTGCTTTTTAAATAACGCTATGTGAGCTTTTATATTATACCTATTATTCATTGTTTGTCAATGTTTTCATTGTTCTTTATTGTCCCTTTTTAATTTATTGTTGTCTTTTTACTGCTGGCTTTGCAACTAATGGCATATAGAGATAATAAAGATATCCTTGATTGATGATTATTTATCTTGTTGAATGTTCCTGGTCTAAGGAAGCACAAATGATCATCTTGTGAAATACTTTTTAAACAAAACATGGCAGTGGATGGATTCTATCCCCTATTATATTTTGTTGGATAAACACTTCTCTCATTGGTTAAAAATCAATAAAAAAATCAATACTCTGACTGACAGGCAGTATAATGGAGACAGAAATTAACCCTACTCAGCTGCCAAGCCTCCTCTCTTTTCACTTATGTTTTTTTGTGCTAATTGATTTGTTTCCCTTATTTAGCAGCAACATAGACCCCCAAAAGGAACACACGTCCAACTGGACAAAGATCAACAAGTCTTACTTCCTGCCAGAATGTGCCAAAGACTTAAGGCGTTTGGAGCTCTCGAAAGTTGATTCATTTCATCGTAGAGACAGCAAATGATAAAAAAACCAAAAACAAGTCTGTGTGGTTGCCAAGGTGTTGATGAAAGAGTGTGCATTCACTGTTTACGTGGAAAAACAATTTAAGAGATTGTGACATTCACACGGGAATCTATTGCAAACTGCAGTCTCAACAAGGAAGCAAAAAGAGACCTGCAAATAAGGTCGACCTCTGATCTCCTATGAAAAACATGTTTGTGTAGTGACGAAATCCCTTGAGAAAAGATTCTGTCCACCTTCTTACTAAAAACAGTCATCTTTGTTTATCAGATGTTAGAAAAAAGTCGCGGAACAGGTTTCAAATGCTGGTGGTAGATGAATGTGATAGATGAAGAGTTAAAGCCACGGGAACAATAATGTTTAAAAGTCTTTGTTTGCCTCACTGATGCATTACGGCCAGAGTGCCATTTGTGGAAGCACATAACGGCCTGTTAGCTTTTACACACATCCAGAGGAGAAACTTGTATAGTACAGCCGAATGGAAGTGGACAAAACACCTCAACAAAGGATGAGGAGAATCTCAAGGTCTTTGACCAAAAGTAGATTTTTTGCAGGTCCAATCAGAACTTATTTTTAAAACAGATTTGATTTCCCTTTTATTTAGTTGGAAATACTCATTTTGAACTTTTGAGATATTTTAAAGATTCTTTGACCTAACAAGATGTTCAGCTGCCTAAAAACAACTCCCTATAGCTCAGTGAAATATTACTTGTTCAGTGATTGTGTCTTAAATCAAGTGCAATAAGATATTTTGACTAGAATTATACTAATATTCTTGGTTAGATTTTGAGTTCTGCAGTGTAGTCTATCAAGGTGACCCTCTCCCTTGTCTACAAATTTTCCCCCAGCGCTCCCGTGATGGAGAGCTGTCAAGGTTGGACATGATTAATATTGCCTGTGACCCTCATCTCCCATTGCTGGTAGAGATTAATTAGCAATATCCATCACGCCATAATGTCGTTTTAGTAGCGCTAAGTCTGCTATAAACCAAAATGGCCTTATACTCTATAGCCTCAATTAAGTTAATTTATTTGCAGTTGGTTAGCAGCTACAGAAATGTCAATGTTAAACTGCCAAGTTGCAAAGATCACAGGCACCTCATGTAAATGTAATATCCCAATAAGATCTAAGCGAGAGTAAGCCTCATAACGAGGAAGATGGTGTGCATTGTATTCCGGAAAGACATAACCTCTCTTTGCTTGGTTGTTTACACCACATCCTGGACCAGGAAAGATTTCACATCTGCAATTTTATTCTGGATCAATCTGAAAGGGCCGGACCAAATGAGGGAGATGTGGAAGCTCCTAAAGACTTAGGTAAAGTTTTCATCTAATAATATCCTCTATCAATAAAAAAACACAGAACCCACAATTATCTGGCTTCACACAGCACCAGAATAAAAAAAATGTAATATAAGGTCTATTCATTCAAAGGACTTGTCCGCGTAAAAAGTAGAATTAATAGAGCATTGGAAAACCATGTTGGGTGCTTAGACGTAGATAATAAGCACTAGATTGCAAAGAGCCTTCCCCTTGTCCCTTGAAAACGTGTGAAATCAAGTCTTGACTGACTGACGATTTAGTCTTTGCTCCCACGGATTTAAAAACAAACCACTACTATCCGCAAACACTCAGAGTACATTCGTTATGTTGTAGTACACATACTCACAGTACTGTAATAAATATATATAAAACGCCCATCTTTATCTCTCTCCGTCCCACATGAGAAAAGCCAATAACAGGAAAATAAATGGGTAAGAAGGATGGAGGGATGAGTGGGGGCAGACTAAAGTCAAGATAAGGAGGGGAAGTGATTAATCCTTTTATCAACACTCTGGTCTCAGACTGGAGCTGATGGGAGACGGATACAGCCAGTGTTAAGTATCTAGTCAAGTGCTGCTACCTGCGCTGAGTCACAATCAGTTGATCCAGTCACATCTGCAGCCCGCAGGAGCATGAAGGATACAGAGGAAGCTAATAAACGCCGGTTCTGAACTAATAACCTGTCTCCTAGTGCAGCCCATGGTTACACCAATAAAGTGTTTCAGGTTCACCGTTCACTGAGGTGAAACAAACCAAGCAACATTCTAATTAATGACCCGCTGGTTCCCAAATGTCTAGTACACCAGTGGATTAATGTTTATGGAACCACTGAATATGGAACTTTAATATCTATTATATGGTGGTCAAATGGACATATTGACCATCTTTTTTCTATGTCTTTTGGATAAAATTTTATCTGTTTCTCTCTTATTGCTGTCTCGTTGATTGGAACACAACCAAAGGAGACCGTATTAGCCAAATTAGTTTCTTCACATCCTTATCAAATTTAGATTTTACATCTAGTTTTTATTTCTTTTAATGGACATTCATCATGTTCTCATTCCTCTAATGCTTTGTCATGCCCATGAGCGACTCATCCAGACGCAAAAGATACCCTTTGGCGCCTGTGGCCAACACGCAAAGCCCCTTAGCAAGTACTTATTATAGAACCGCACTACGTGGTGAGGTTTTGGAAAAGATTGGTGAAGTATTTGATTTCACAAGGGTCTGGTTGCCTAAAAGTGATGCTTGTGGCCCACCACTCAACAACTACTTTCTCACTTTGTAACAAACAGCACGGCCACACTGAAGGTCCACACTGACGACGACCTGTCTCTTCCAGAGATACACAGGGAACCTTCTGCCGCTGAGGGTGGTCCTTGGAATCAAACTGGCAACAAAAAAAGGATTTTCTTGGGAATGACTCTTATCTTGTGTCTTAAATGTAAAATAATCTTGTCAAGCATGTTTTGCATTAGAAAAATAATCTCAGTTCAAGAATCTAACTTTATCTTTCTGGGTAATTCCAGCTCTGATTGAGGATTAAGCCAGTAATCAGGTACAACAATGGTTTGAATGCAATGTTTGTTCTTATTTTGGAAATGTGACCACTCACACTACTATTTTCAAGTATCTTAAGAAATAAACGAATAACATCTGTTTTCATTCATTTCAAACGCTGCATCAGGTTTTAGAGAGGTGGGGTACACCCTGGAAATTTCACATCCTCATCATTCATGATGGTCTACCCCTGAGCAATCCATTCTGGAGAACATGAATAGAGATCATTCGTGTTCTTATTGGGTTAGGGTCAAAAGGCATACTAGAAATTTTTGTGCTAAGTAAGATTTTTAAATAAATTTAAACAAAAAACCATTTGATTGTTATGATGTTTCTTGTGTAAAGTTTCCATCAATAGATTATTTTTATTAGTTAAAATGCAACAATTGCAGGTGGACCTAAGTTGACCTTTGTTGAATTCAGGCCAATTTATTTGTATGTGACTTTTATTGTTTGGAATTAGAACTCAGATTATTAAATTATTAGAATGAGAATAGATACAACGTCTTAATAAAACAAAAGTCGACCAAACTGTCGGAGGACATTGAGATGGCCTCAAAAGCCGAAATTGTAGTGCAGTAGTCTGCATTAAAATGCTAAGTTGTCCTTACTATTTCTTTTAACAGAGGCACTTACTGGGGATTTGGAGTCAATAGTTCACCTATATTGCACGTTTTTGGAATTAGGGAGGAAGCTGAGATATTCAGAGTGACTATGCTATCAACAGTAACTCCACTGTGCGGGTTAGAAAACGTGGAGTGGATTTCCGTCTTCTTCGGCCAATACAGAGACTCACTGCTCCATCTAGTATTAAAATCAAACTCTTTAATTCACAATCTCTCAAAAACAAATCATGCCTCATACATGACCACATCCTGGAGAAATGTCTGGACGTTATGTGCCTTACAGAAACCTGGCAACAACCAGATGATTTTTCTGTCCTGAATGAGACCTGGCCCGGCAGTTACTGTTACCTCCAGAAAGCCTGCAGCACTGGTCGTGGTGGTGGTCTGTCTGTCATCTACCGCAGTGATTTGGACTTGTCTCCACTGCCGTTGCCAGAGATCTCTTCTTTTGAATGCCTGGCATTTAATTGTAAACCCCCTTCCTCCATGACCATACTTCTAATCTACCGGCCACCCAAACAAAACCCAGCCTTCACCTCTGAGATGTACAACCTTTTGTCGACATTTTACACAACCTTTGCCAATATTTTAGTTCTTGGAGATATGAACATTCATGTCGACTCCCCTGCGTGTCGTTTTGCTTACGAATTTCTCCAACTACTGGATTGTTTTAATCTCAGGCAACTTGTCGATGTCCCCACCCACACCATGGGGCACACTCTGGATCTAGTCATCACTGACCCTGCTCCTCTCAGCAATCTTCTTGTGTACGATCTGGGTGTGTCCGACCACAAGGCCGTCTCCATGGGATTGTCGCTTGTGTCCTCCCTCACTAAGCCCAAACGTCAAATCTACTTCAGGAATTTGAAAAACAACAACCCAGAAACCATGAGAGTCGACCTCCAGCATCTTCTTTCTGCCAACTTTGTATGAGCCAATGACTCAGTAGATTTCTACAATAACTCTCTGAGTAGTATCCTGGATCGTCAGAGCCCCCTGGTTCACCAGCGAGCTAGAGGAAATGAAGGCAGCTGGGCGTGTCCTTGACCGGCGTTACAACGCTTCAGGTCTCACTGTCCACAAGCTAGCCTTTCGGGAACACCAAAAGGCCTACTCACAGTCCCTTAGAGAGGCTCGGTCACTGTTCTACTCCAACATCATCAAAACCAGTCCTGGAAATTCTAAGCAGCTGTTTTCCACTATCAATCATCTTCTTAAACCACAAACTCTCCCACTTACAGAAATTACAGAAGAGCACTGTAATAATTTCATGGCTTTCTTCAAATCAAAAATTGACTCAATCCGTTCTGTCCTTTCTGGTTCCTCCTCTCTACCTATCCACTCTTCTTACTCACAGTTTGAGATCTCCCAGCCTCTAAAGTGTTTCCCAGAAATCTCACAGCAGGAGGTTGAGGTTATTATTAGGACGATGAAGCCCTCCAACTGTGCCCTCGACCCCTTTCCTACAGCCCTAGTGAAAACTAACATCTCTTCCATCAGTCCCCTGATTACTGCTGTAATAAACCAATCCCTCCAGGCTGGCTTTGTTCCATCTGCCCTAAAAGCCGCTATAATCAGACCACTCCTCAAAAAACCTACTCTCGATCCAGAACTTTTTACTAATTACAGGCCCATTTCCAAACTCCCATTTCTCTCCAAAGTTCTGGGAAAAGTAGTTGCTGCCCACCTCCAGGACCACCTCAAATACAACAACCTCTTTGAAACCTTTCAGTCTGGTTTCCGCTCCGCCCACAGCACAGAAACAGCTCTGCTTAGAGTCACAAATGACCTACGAATGGCCGCAGATGCTGGTTCACCTTCCCCCCTGATTCTCCTTGATTTGTCTGCTGCCTTCGACACAGTTGACCATGGAATACTCCTACACCGCCTACATCACACCACTGGGCTCACTGACACCGCCCTAAATTGGTTTCAATCCTACCTCACTGACAGAACAGAATACGCTTCCCTTGGAAGTTCAAGGTCCTGGACACACACCGTCACCTGTGGGGTGCCCCAGGGATCAGTCCTTGGCCCCATTCTCTTCATACTATACATGCTCCCCCTTGGCCGTGTCATCAGTCGATATGGACTCTCTTTCCATTGTTACGCTGATGACAAGCAAATCTACATAAAAACTGACACATGTTCCTCCGCAGCCTCTCCATCCTCATCATCATTTCCCCTGTCAACTCTGCGCGCTTGTCTGGAGGAGATAAAGGTCCAAAACCGAAGCTATTTTAATTGGCACAACTCAACTCACTTTTGAATCCCACATCAAACACATCTGCAAGATCTCCTTTCACCATCTCAGAAATATTTCAAAACTCCGCTCATCCCTCACCTTGAGTGATGCTGAAAAGCTGGTCCACACGTTCATCTCCTCCCGACTGGATTACTGTAACTCACTTCTCATCGGGATCCCTGATAAAAGTCTTCAAAGACTTCAGTATGTTCAAAACAGTGCTGCAAGGATCCTGATGAGAGTGCGTAAACACGAACACATCACCCCCGTTCTTCATTCCCTTCATTGGCTTCCTATCTCCACCAGGATTGATTATAAGATCTCTCTCCTCACTCACCAGTGCAACCATGGTAACGCACCCCCCTACCTAAAAGAACTACTCAACCCTCTGACCTCAACACGATCCCTCCGTTCTACCCAGTCATACTGCCTCCTCCTTCCCCGGACTAAGCTCAGCACCATGGGTGATCGGAACTTCTGTTCTGCTGCCCCTCGTCTGTGGAATGCCCTCCCTGACCATCTCAGGGCTCCACAGACGATTGACACTTTAAAAAAGAACTTAAAACTTTCCTTTTTAGCAGAACCTGTAACCTTAATTAACATTGCTGCTTTTTGGTCAGGCTTTTATATAGTTATTATTTTATTTTTTTATTGATGCTTTTATCTGCTTTTGCTTTGTAGCACTTTGAGATTTGATCGAAATGTAAAGTGCATTATAAATTAAATGTATTATTATTATTATGCAATCCTTGCAAGCCTCAAGCACAGAGGTGGATTTCTCTGAGGGAATTACAACCCAAGCCAACCTTAAATATAATGAAAGTGTCTTGAGATCTGTTAATCTGTTCAGAGCCGTCTCAGAGCCATTATTACAATCTTCAGGTTCCTCTGGTTGGAGGCGAGGAGGGTCAGGTTGAGGTTCCGAATATAGCAGATAAAATCCTTACCATTCGTGTTAAAAAAAGGAATAATTATTATTATGATTATGTTTAGAGTCTATTGAGAGGTTCAATGAATCATTTGAAGTGGGTCTATGTCAAAATATAATAATAAGAAGAAATGCTTTATTTATTACATACAGCAAAGTGAAATCATTTATTTACATTTGACCCATCGGTGAGGAATGGGTCGCTGAGAGATGATGTCGCCTGGGAGATATGGTTTCAGGGACTTGCTCAAAGACCTTATGACAAGTAGACCTGGGTGGGGTTGGAACTGGCTACCTTCTGATACCTTCTGACGGCCGCTTTACCCACTAAGCTAAATGACCCCCATCATTAGCTTAAGTTTTGTTTGTTTTTTGTCTAGTTTCAATGGTCTTTAATGTCTTTTAGGGACTTCTCTGCTAGTTTTAAGACTTCTAGCCAGGGAGAAGATATTTTGTACAATATAAGACAAATTGATTTTATATTAAGAATATTTGACCTTTTTCTAGTATGGCTGCTTCTATTGTGATTGACGGAAGAACTATTATGTACAAATATTTATAAAATATACATAAAATTCTCCAAGGCTCCATCCATATCTCATGTGTCTGCTTCTAATGCTTCCACCTCACAATCAAATTTGTTTACCACTGCATCTCCCACTGTCATCAATGTATTCCTTCCCTTCCCTCATCTTCCTACAATTAAGTCACCAAAAGAAAGCCATGTATGTACCCTGATCGATAGAGAGGGAGTGAGAGAAATCTGGTCTCACCTTAGAGATGGAGGGAGATGATGAGAGAATCAGGTGCTTTGCCTGGGAAAAGATGTGATGGAATAAGTGAAGGTTCACATCCGGTTTCTGGCCTCAAACCTCAGGAACACACGACTCTCTGCCCATATTTCTCTGTCTCTTTCAGAATCCTCAACACGCTGTTCCCCCATATGAACCGAGAACAAAGTAATGGGGATGTGTGATTTGGACAGCTCCAAGAATAAGAACCCAGCAAGAGGCAAGAGCGGAGATGAGAGTTTCTGATTTACCTCCACAATATAATGCGGTTGCCCCAGAGGCCAGGTGAGCAATGCCTCTGGGAATCCATAACAATTTATTTCACAGATTCTCAATCCAAACCCCGAGCTCTCCTTTACTGCAGCTGTAGATTTGACATATAAATATACGGTATAACTTATGTAGTTTCTTGGAGGCCGTAATCCAAAGTGCTTTTCAGTATGGAAGGTTGGGATCCAGAGGGAATCAAACTCCCAACCATGTAAATCAACAAGCAGTATGGATTTCTCAAAATGAAAACCGCCTTTCCCTTAAACCCCTGCTCAGTTACCTCTAGAGCAAGAAGAAATATTATTAAAGAGAACTTGCACCAAACGTTTTCATTAGATCTGTTAGAAAAGAGCAAATTTTTTGTTATCAGTCATTTTCCAATTTAATGTACGAGCATAGTTACCACAAAAAATGGGATATAGAGGGTGAAACTTTTCCATACGTTACAGGGAACAGTCTATTTACATCTCCTCTAAATTTTCTTGACAAAATTCCGTACAATTTCCTATATACTTTGCAGAATCCCTAAAGGTGTGCTTTACTTTTATGATATACATGTACGGGCACATTTGAACTTAGGCTGGGGTAATAATCAAAAACTGGGCTTATGCTATCATCCTCGACAACTAAGGTATATCCCCAAGAACTCACAAATCCCCTTTGTTGTACAAGAAACTACCCTGATTCAACTCCTCAAAGTAAATGTGAAGATATTTCCAAAAACAGTTTTTTCATTAAAAGAGCTCTCGCTATTGAGTAAAAGATGAACTATTAGATTAAATAATAACATATGCAAGATAGACTTCCTCAAGTCAATTCATATGCACCAAATTTGGACTAAATTGGAGAAACAGTTGAGAAATGATTGCCCGAAAACGCTAGGGGATAAAGCTACTGTCTGAAATATACTATGGCACTTTTCTAAAGTCAATCCAGTCCTTCCTTGCACTGAGACCTTACTGTGCTGACTCAATAATATGCCCAGCTTTTTGTTATTTTCATTGATAACTGATATCTGGAACTACTTCTTTGAGCTAATCCCTTTAGGGATTGCCATAGCGGATCATCCATTTCCATCTTCACCTGTACTCTGCAGCTTCCTCACTCACACCAACCAACTGCATGTCCACATCTAGAAATCTCCTCATTCGAGTCCCCCTTTTCTCAAGAGTGCAAACCAAATCAATCTGGCCTCTCTTACTTTCTACAGGATGTCTAGCCTGGGCTTTCAACCTGATCTGCTTGTTTCTAATCCTGTCCATATTTGTCACTCCAAAAGAAAATCTTTGCATCTTCAAAAGTAAATTAAATCTAAATCTCATCATCATAATGTCAATCATGCTGATAAATTCGATATTATCTTCCTCCAATGTACCATTCATGCACCGTCACTGAAAACATCATGTCCAGCCATGTGGCTTCAGCATGTTATACCAATGTTAGTCGATGTATCCAGAGCAGACAAAACATCAAAGTTTGAGCTGACTAATGTTTCCACCAGAGGTCCTCTTCAGGGAAGCCTCCAAACAACCTCACACATTATGTAAAGTATTCAAGAAGATGGAAATATTTCAATAAATTATCATACATTGTCTGTAGCGGCTCTACACAGGTGTTTTATTGGCTTTAATTTATCCATTCAAACTTATACTATTTTCATCCTAGTTTTCTCCTTGACCAACGATAATGATGAGGTTATGGTCTATCAACATATGCAGAGTTTTTCCAGTAACGAATTAATCTGTGTCCTCGCTCAAATGATATGGTGTAGTCCAGGGTTTCTGTGTGTGCTGTGCTGTAGCATACGTCTCTCTATCTGAAAGAACTCACTGAGTGCCTTCAGTCCCTTTAGCACAATGTGCCTTGCAAATGTGGGTGGAAATGGGCCTACGTGTGCATGCCTGTGCTGTTGACCAACTTCCTACTGAGTCAGGCTTCGCAGCGGTTAATCCTAACAACTGTGGTGTGTGCGCCGGTCACTGGCAATTTAAAGTGAGTGGCTTCATGAGCTGTAGAAGCAGCCTGTGCTGCTATGGTTATCTTAAATTGGATCTGGCTTATTACCAAATTAAAGCATTACATGTAAAGTCAGAGCTACTACCATGGCATTTTACCAAAATACAACATCTTAATTAGAGACACATCTGTTTAAGTTTAATTCTCCACATCTTGCCTACTCCAACCTACATTCTTTTCTAAAGAACTCTTTCTTTTACGTTTTTCCACATTATCCACTAACCACTGTGACTATTTGACTGAAATATTCTTGGCATGGGAAAAAAAGGAAATATTATTCATTAGGATAAAACTTAAACTTGCCTTGATAGGGACTCGAATAAATGGAAATCTGCTTTTACGGAACCATGATGACATCTTCTTAAGAGTGGGCAACCCCCTAATTATTGCTCAGACCCAGAATGTTCTACATGGCTTTGATGGCATGTGACGTCAAGTCGACACTCCTTTCAAAAGGATAAGAAGTCATCAAAAAGCTGAGTCATTCTCGCCAATAAAAAATTGCTATAGCAGAGAACTCTTTGTAAAACATACGCTCTGCTGGAACGGAAGGTTTTGAAAGTGAGGGTTTGTTTTTTTTGGTGCGTGTCAGTTATTCATCCACACATCAGTGAGAAAGCAATATTTTGCCCTCACAGATTCCATCTCACAGCGCTAATATCCATTGTCGAAAAAAAGTACTCAGATCCTTATAGTAGGTAAGAAGAAAAAATTTTTTTTATCGTATTCTTCAAGATTCAAATGTGTTTTCATGTGTGAAATTGAACTACAAAGTAGAGCTATCCAAATACATACATTCTTCTGAAATGAAGAAGAGCAGAACGAAAAAGTAGTGCAAAATTGAAATACAGGAATTGCAAATCAAAACTGAAGGGAGACTTTTGCCTCCCTCCCAGAGTCAGCGCCCACCCCAAACCCTGCATGGATAAACAATAACAGATATTGAATGAATGGATGAATGAAAGGAAAATATTAGTCATTATGTGATGAACACAGTTCATCTTAGTCTTTTAAGACTGGAGAGATGAAGTGAGAAATTATTAATGAAGAAAATTTGGTTCAAAGACATGTCTCAGATCAGTTTGCAGAGAACACAGCCAGCTAGTCACACTCACACACTCACACACACACACACACACACACACACACACACACACACACACACACACACACAAAGGTATCATTTTGAAAACGTCCCCCTCTCCTTTTGAAATGTTTGAGCTGTATCAGTGGCTCGGATGGAAAAGAAACTGGATCCTCACTTAGCTCTCTGGTGACCAGTGCACCCAGTGCAGCCAACATCTGGGAGTACTGGTTTTAACCTTGAATGCCTTTTGTCTCCCTTTAATTCTACAGTTCTTCCATATTCAGACGTATTTGAAGTACACCTGGAATGTATGCTTCTGCTGGTACACCCTGTATACTTTGCCTGTATACTTTGGTATAACCAGCATGTCTGTCCTTTTTTACCGTCTGATTTACATATTTTTTTGCAGCTGCCTTATCTATTTATTCATAACTATTAGCTATTTAACTATCTAGTGGATGATTGGATCCTCTGAGCACGTTTTGCACTCTGAACATTTTGTGTTTGTTTGTATTTTTATGTTTTTTATGATTGACTGATGTGACTCCCCCTGCAAACAACTATATATATGGGTAACATATCGTATAAAGTCACATGAACCTACCTGAGCCACTACCGCTAAAACATACTACATTGGAACCAATTTTCTCAACCAGGATGGCATTAAGCTTAATCAGGTGTACAACAAAAAATATAATGGTGTCTCAATCAGATTGTTACCCCAACATAATCATCAAACTTGGTCCTATCTGCCCCTAACCCAATGTCATAATGTGAAAGTATGACTTCTCAGCTGGCGCACGTTCCCTGTATGATCATGTAATACTACTTGTTACATCTTTCTTTAATGCCCAGTGCATCACGAGAGTTTTGCACGAGATCGATGATTTGAAGAGAATGAATACTCTTTCAAATCATCGATCATCAGTCAGCAGGGGTGTGACGTATTTAATTTACTTGAACAAGAATTAACTCAGAGAGCACAAACCTCCACCAAGCCACAACAGTACCCAATGTACACATCATTGTGAGAATGATCAATTAGATATATTTCTAATTACTGCACACATCTCAATAAAACAAATTCAAAACAGATTTGTCTAATTATTCATGAAATGAATATTCATGAATTCATGAAACAATTCATGAAACATAACATCCATGTAGTAGGTAAAAAGCTTACTTACACCATGACTATCACGAGTGACACGATATGTCAGTACAATGGCACATCACATACATTTGAGAAAAGGCTTCGGCGTCAGTCTTCGCACATAAGGCGCAGGTAAACGTGTCCTCTCACGTTATGCCACATTTCTAATCATGCTACTGAATGCTGACAATACCTGGAATGTGCATCACCTCAAGTTCCTATAATACCTACCCAGTGTTGGGGGTTGCTCCCACATATAGAATGACCTCAGACCTGTCAGTTAAAAACAGACTGACCTTCAGTAAACAAAGCCAGCTATTTGGTAGTAAACAGGGTTATTAATACCATCCTTATCTCTAGAACCCTTTGAAAACATACCAACATACTCGTATTTGGAGTACAAATGCATTTGCACACTTTTAAATAGTGGCTTAAGCAGACTGATTTATGGCTTAAAAACTTTTGTCTTGTGCCTTTTCTTTCTCTCTGTCACCCTCCTACCTGAATTGTTCAAGGGCATAAAATGTAGCGAGGAAAAACTACAGAGGGGTGTTCAGGGGAATGTCTAAAAGGGGGATTTCTAAAGACAAGCATGAGCATTTGATATAGGGACATCAGCTCGAAGGAGAAAACATTTTTTTAGTCCACAGGAGTGGATTTAAAACTAAAAGATGTTTCTTATGATCACTTTGTCTCATGAAAAGAATGAGTTCCTGTAAATAAAGATGTTTTAGTGGCATTTATGCTAGGGAGTTCTGTAGATGACTTAGAAATAATGGCACAAGAGATTATCAATTGAGCCAACCTTAGCTTTGAGGGACTTCAGGGATTACTCCTAGAATGGCTGAATGCATCTCATGTCCTGAGGGCAGCGCAGTGGTGATGTGCTACGTAGCTCTCTCATGATTGAGGTCCAAAGCGGCTACTTATTCCTCAAGTCTCTATCTCTAAAAGGTCCCACATTGACGGGAAACTAAATACATTCAGACTAAGACCTTTATCTTGAGCTGCAGACACCATTGTGTCTAAACATGCCACCATCTGGGCTGCTATGTGATGTCAAAGGCAATCTGATGGTCTATCTATTTGTCACCATATTGATCATTTTGGGACACTGTTTTTGAAATACAGACAAGCTGTTAACTCGCAAACCTTTGAAATTTTTACAGAAACATTTCAAGAAGGATTAAATATAGAAATTTAAGGCTAAATAGACATCAGCAGCATTGGGTCCACTGTGGCTCTGAAAGTACAGTCGTGCACAAACCGAAAGATCAGTGGTTCAATCCCTGGGACATGCAGTCTACATGTCTACATGTCAAGTGTCCTTGGGTAAGATACTGAATCCTAAATTATTGAAAAATGACTCTTTCATTGGTGGATGAATGATTATCGCTCCTGATGAGGAGATGGCACCTTGCACTGTGGCCTCTGCCACAATATATAAATGAGTGGTGTTGTAAGGTGGTTAATGGAAGACACTTTTTAAGTTCAGTCCATTTACCATCATTATAATATGAGGATGAACAACAAAATAAATGAGGTCCTGGGACTGTTGTCCGGTTTGGCGAAATGCCTCGGTACATGATCATGTAAAAAGTGATTGCCAAAAAATTTGCTTAACTTTGAATAATAATTTCTACAGAAACACATTACCTCTGAACCATCTGACCTATGTGGTTAAAAAGTTAATTCCATGTCTGTACTTGAGTGACAGTGCCAGAAAACAAGCCTCTGTGACTATTGGTAAACACAATTAGCATGCCATAAAAGAAGAGGCAAAGCTGTCAAAAATTCGTGTTTAACAACATTCATCTGGTTCCGCTTTCCCTGTCTTGCATATTTAAAGCAGCAGAAGGAGGATGTTTGTTCCCCATCATTAACCACTGTATCATTTACTGTTACATTAGCACTAATACTCTGAGACTAATCTCCTCTCCTCCAGTCTCACTGATAAGCAGGTGGTATCTCTTATCCCTTATCTCTACTCCGAAACAGAATCAAACATATGCCTCCGATCCCCTCTCATTAGGATATCAAAGTCTCAATATAGGCTTTATCTTTTCCTAAACTGAACCAGCTAATTGAATCCGGAGCTAGATAGCAATCTAGTAAGCGTGCCAGTGGATTAGCAGGCTCTGTCACCACGGAAACCCTGGTGGAGGAAGGCTGGATTTGCTTTTTGGAGGTTGCCGCTTTCAAAAGACACTGAAGAATATTGTCCCTCAACATCCGCCTGATGACGGGTCTTTCAGGAGGCAAGCGACTCTTTATCTCTTTCAAGCAGGAAATTAGACCAGATATAATACATGACAGTTGACGGACTTCAGACTTCCTTATGGCAATTGTCAGTTTTCATAACTAATGAAAATCTGAAAAGTCTCTCTGCTGCTTTATGCATCTTTCAAATTCTCCTTCCCTCTCTTATTTCCTTTTTATTAACTCCTCTATTCTGGATCAAATTAATCATTCATTCCAGTCTCGAAGCAAAGCATCAGCCTCTCTGCAGCGGTTGCTGGCAGCCTTTGTTTGCCAAAGACCTTGAAATGTGGGGAGAGTAACGTCGACACAAAGTCGTGCGGCCTGCAGAGATCAAGACCTTGAGAAGACGGGCCGTTGGCGGTGAGATGCAACAAGACCGCTTTTGTACTGCACTGATCCTGAGGTGGGATAAAAGATTTTCTAGGGTGTTGGCCGCTACTCACCACAATGCCAATGTAAGGTCAGAGAGATTGTCAGCATAATCTGCCCCAAGATGGAAAGAATTCTTCATCCATGTCCTCATTGTTCTTTGCTGATAGTTTGCGATTGACTCTCATTCCTTGGGCTTTCGGTTTGAAAGTGTTTTTTGATCGCTCTACTTTCTTCTGCAATTATCCCAAAACGTATTCACGGTATTTCAGTTCAGTTTTCCAAGGGACATGCTTCCAGATGCAGAGGATTTAGGCGATTTTCACCAGGGAATATGTGATTTATCTTTGTCTTGTAGCTAGAGATGATTAGGGGGATAGATATATTTCGTAATCTTTTCTCTCAGTACTCATGACTGGCTGATTCCAGAGTACCGATTGTTCAGGCAAAGCTACAAATCACACAAAAAATCCCTATAAATAATACAGACTCGGATCTTTGCAAGTTGTCTTCCCTCTCAATGCTTCCTTTCTCATGAACTCCGACGGTGTCAACTCAAGATACTCCCCAGGGCATCTTCTTCCTCCTCCTCCTTCCTATTTTTTAGAAATGTGCTTTTGCACGCTCAGAGAATAGTTGCAACACAGGAACTCCTGTTGGCCAGAGTGATCCCTGCTGGATGTCATCTCGGTGTTGTTTAGAGCTTGACCGTGGAAGTGCATCTTGGGAATGTGCTAAACAGACAAATCTACAGGGGGGGGAGGCTGCAAAAAAATGACGATAGGTTAACAACTGATTGTATTTGGACTGCAAGGAAGCTCTCAGTGAACGTATGTTTTATAAATACCCAATCGCTGCTTATTTGCATTTTTTTTAACACAGAAATCAAGTGTGCAAGCTTCTTTTTCGAGCCACCAGCTGCAAATCCTGTCTTAACTGGGATAAGTACCTTACAAAAATCCTGATTTGCTCAAGCTGAACTGAATAGAAGCCTGCAAAATGAATGAAAAGGCTACAGTGGGGAGGTGACTGGAAATGAGCTGGGAATCAGTGGAGAACGTCCAAACAGGTGCTACTGTCCTACCATCCCCATAGATGACTGTGGGCAAGCCAGGTTGGGACTGGATGATGGTTTTATGGACATTATATTATCTTAACTCTACTGGGAACCACCTCCTGATCTGCTTCTTGCTGTTTAGGGTGAAGAGATGGGGAAAAGGTGGAGAGATAAACGTAGTCTGGTCAAAAAGATTGAGTGTTAACTTGAGAGAAAATAAACCATAAGTTGTACAGTGATTCTGTCAAATCATAGTTTAAGCTTAAGCAGAATACATTATGCATCTAGGTGTCAATTATTTATCAATACTATCATGTGACAAGTATAATCATGAAAAAAAAAAGTACTCCATAGTTGGCAAATTGAATGAAATCATGAGATATTCATACCCGTAAAGAAGGTATGATTTATATAACTTAAAGTTCCATGACAAAAAGGTTGTATTTTTTAAACCAAACATCGCAGACGCTGAGTTCACTAAAATTACACTTTGGAACTACAAAAAAATAAAACACACAGGCTGCATAAGGACGACTAGTCGTACTTTATTTTCTCATCAAACCTGAAGACTCAAAGCACACTGGCCAGCTCCACTTCCGATTTTCTACTTCAAAATAAGAGCATTTATCATAACCCGCAAACTGTTTGGTAACAGGAAACATAAATTGCAATTTATGCAATTTCCCCATTGTGGGACTAATAAAGGTTTATCTTATCTTATCTTAAATTCACTTGGTGCCTTTGCTGAGACCAAAAAATCTCTCTGTCCGCCTCAATTTCTTTTTAAACCAGTCGCCACTGGTGTTAAGGCAGCGCAATAGTTGTAATCTCCCCTGTCCATCATCACTACTTGTGTCTTTACATTGACTTTGGATGTAAACACATTTTGCAAATAATTTCTCTGCTCTTTTAATTCCTTGTTTTGAGGAGTTAAGGTATGCATTATTGAGTGGCATTAATACACTTTATGTCTACAGTCGACCTGTAGATCGGTTGAACTAAGATTTAGAGGGAATCTGGTCCCGAAAGCCACAGTAACACTGGAAAGCCGATGGGTCGCCAGTACATTGAGGTTTGTTTTTGGCATCAGAAATGGGCTGACAGATATGTATCGGTCATTCATTGTGGGAGGCTTTCGTGTGGGGTAAGCAGGTGGGATTCTGAGGAATCCAAGTGGACCACTTGAGAAGACTTCAGAGAAAGACGCTCAGGAGAGAACATCAACATCGGCAGCTTTTCATGAACTCACAGAAATTGTCTATAACCACACCTAACCTTGCCGACATTTGAGGGTTCTTCTTCTTCCTCTTCGAGAGTTCTGAGCTGAGGATGGCAGCCTGTTAACTCGGGTAGCGTCACAATGTCCCTTCAAACAGACACGTTAAATAGATCTCCGTCTGTCAAAGCAGAAAGCGTTCTGAATAACACACACCAACAATACCTCCGAGTGAACATATTGTCTTGGTTTTGCATCTTATTTTGTCTGCTAGTACACACACATACACACATGAGAAATCCTGGTGGCACGGTTGTCTTTGAGGAGTATTTTATTTCTCCTGTCAGTTTCACATACGCACAACTTCAACTGCTGCGTTTGCCTTTGTTGGATATCTTGTTACGTCTGCTGGCACACAAAAAACAAAAATGTCGTGGAGGTGGATGAATGTATTTCATTTACAGCCGTGCATAGACACACTCACGCTCCGGAGCCTGCGGCTGACTTTTGAGAAACACCTCCAGACTATTCTCAGAAAAAGTCTTCTCTGAGAGTTCTGAGACGAGAATGGCGGCCTGTAAGCTCTTTTAGCATCAGGATGCCACTTCAGTCAGACACTTCAGATAGGTCTCCTTCTGTCAGAGCAGATAGTGTTTTGACTGAAGCTCCAGAGGAAAGATATTCAGTGACACCATATTAGCACACACTGACTAACTATCAATGACGCATCTGTCCCACTTTTCTTTCAAAGCAGCTTTTCTCTTTCTCAGTTGAGAAAACAGGATGGTATAACTTCTGAAAACTGAGACACTCATGGTAACTGGAGATCATTCCTGACTTCACTGTGGTGGAATATTTGCCCACTCGACTTTACAGAACTGCTTTAGAGAAGCTTTATTGGAGGGTTTTTGAGTATTAAATGATCTTTCAGGTCCCACCAAAGCATCTCATTAGGGTTTTGCTACATGACCCAGCAGTTATGGAGCTTCAACTCGCAGACTGATGACCTGACATTCCCCTTCATATTTTCTGGTTGAAAACAGAATTCATGTTTCCCTCGATTATGGTGACCTTTCCTGGACCTGACGAAACAAAGCATCTCAACAACATTCCAATGCCACCTCCATGTTTGACCAGAGGTCTGATGTACTTTTAGTGGAACGCTGTGTTTGGTTTACACAAGATGTAACGGGACCCCTGTCAACACTTCAACAGGAAATAGTTCAACTTTCCATTCACTAGTCTGTAGAAAACTGTAAAAGAAGCTTTTTACTTTTTCAAGTCTGTTATTTTTTTTAGTTTAAGATTTTACCAAATATTTTTTTGATGCAGTCAGTTGGTGCTAAAGAACCTTTTTGTTTACTCAGAATGTTTGTTAAATTTAGTTGAAGAGTCGACACAGTATAGTCTGAGATAGACAAAAATATAGAAGAAACAGTACAGAGTCAAATACTCTTGTCTTTTCAAACTTTTTGTATGTTAGAGTGTCTGTGTTGGAGAACAGAATATGTTTTTACTTTCAGCTTGATAAGACTTGAAAGGCTCCTCTCTTCTAAATGTGTGTCTGTGAGTCTAGACAGACGATGTCTGGTAAGACGGAGTCGTCCTAACAGGAGAGGGCTTGTGTCACCTCCTGCTGGGATGGTTCTCTACCTCACAACATCAAAGTAAAACGAGCTCCTGCCTCACAGTGGCAAAATCACTGGAGGGAATCAAGCAGCTCCCAGTGTCACGTAGCCTGCAGAGACTACCAGCTTCATGTTTTCATATTATCTTTACTGCAGAAGTTGGAAGTAATAAAGTACAAATACTTAGGATACTGTACTTGAGAAGAACAGTTTTCACATATCTGACATCTTCCACCTCTATTTTTTTAACTCCTTTGAGTTTTTTTACTTCAGTATTTTTTCTTCATTATTTGCTTTTCTGACATACCAATAAGGCAATCAAGAAAACCATCCACTTTTTTTTAAAGACCTCCTTGAGTGCCAGTCTTTGGTTTCTGGTCTCTGTTTTTGTAGAATCATAGAGGTGCACTACTGCCTTGGTTGACGAGTTGGAAGAGGACCTGTTCCCTTTGTATACAACAGGCTTATTCTAAGGTTTACAAAAAATGAATGAAAATTGGACCTTTAGAAGCAAAAGCCTGGTCAAAACAACGACAAACTTGCCTGCAAAACACTGGAAGCAAGGGTGATAAATACTCCTGTACTAGTAAAAAAAGCCAAATAGAGTATAGTTCATCAAAAAAGTCATCAAAACAGGAAGTATTCATGATGGAGTACTGAGCTGGTGTATCCCTGAAGCCTCTGCAAATAGCTTCAACCAAACAGCATAGACACAGAGATGACATTAATTATACATACAAATACAGAACATTATGCAGATGTCTCTTTCCTCACTGAGATGGATTTAGATCTTGTTGTTATTGCAAAGCAGAGAAGAGCAATTATAGAAATGTTTAAAGTAAAAGTTCAAAAACTTTGAATTTGAACTTGAGTTTATTCAAGGAGTATTTTTTTCAGCAGGTAATTACGTGATATGAGCCTTGACCAATTACGGTTATTATGTTATGTTCATTCTGAACTTTTTGTCGATTAAAGCCACAAGTGGATGTGGATTTGGGCGAGGGAATATAAATGCTGCAGTGCGAATAGTACCAATTCACATCATTCACACCAGTTGCAAGTAGCAATAATCGATTAAAGTATGATGTGGAAACTTTTGAGAGTAAAGTTGGACCTGAACCAGAGGAGGCTGGTGATGGGACAGAGGGACGGGGATCCGAGTATAAAAAAAAGTAATTGATATAAATAAACCATTAATAAACCTCAGTATTATTTTTAAAATAATTTTCATATCTTCCATTCTAACAATCCATTGTAGAAATTTAGATTCTTCAGTAGTGACACCTACAGGGTAAGCTGGGTGAAAGGCCTTCTGTGTGAAGTTGTGGTGGACAGCAGAAGGAAGACAGACCATTTATCCTCCCAGGGAGGTGGGATCTACTAGATTAATATAATGTATTTTAATGTGCTTTTCTTCATGGTGATCTTCTATTGGTCAAAACCGAGAAAAATTATGCTCCCGGAGAGCATGTCCTCTCTAACCAATCAACAACCAGAATAGGATTATGACATCATCTTGGTCCAATGAGAATTTCCATATTTCCACTTTAATTCTCTTTCACTATAAGAGGCTCTAGTGTGACGTATTGGTGGTAAAGGAGGGAATGACTCGATAGTAATTGTAAACTACTTTCAAATATAAATAAAAAATGTATATTCTATTTATGCCTTGCTCATCTTTAGCAGTTATCTTGTTAGCTTGGCAGTTAGCTAGAGGCCCGCAAAAGCCCGTAAGTGAGGATGGTTTTGGAACTGTTTTTGATTTTGGGGTTTTTGTGTGTGTTGATGTGTGAGTGTATGTGTGTGTGCGTGTTCTTGTGTGCGTGAGAGAGTGTGTGTAACAAAGGGTTTATTTCACATGCTTTAGCTCTGTAATGAATAAATATAATAATATAATATCATGAATAAATGAGATAAATGAAAACTTTAATCTGAGACCTATTAAAAAAAAAGAAATCTCTCTGTTCTCCCAAATTTTTAAACTCACCAACCGCCACTGACCTGGAAACAACCAGAATATTGGTCATGATACAGTGCTGTAGTAAAACTAGTGCAGTAGTTGAAGCCAAACTGTAATCTTCGATGGATGTTAAAGAAGTCAGCTTGGGCTCCAGAATGAGCTGGATAAATTGTTGTAACTCATTTATTTGTCTGGATGTTTCTTCTTTGTTTGATTTGAAAGCCTCTCAAGGTCCTCAAATCAGAGTAATTACCTTAGAAACTACAATGTTATTATTATTTGTAAAGACTAAAGTCAAACTAAAAAACTAAAACTCAAGTTACAATAAATAAGATAAGGTAATTTCATGTTCTAAAAATGGCTAAAGCTGTCCCCTGACACTCCCCCCACACTTAGAAGAGCAACAACAGCCAATGTGTACTGCCTAAGTATTTCCCCTTGTGACATTTGATTGCTTAATTTGCATTTATATCACTCAGACTCGTGTGCAAATGATTATAATCCTAACATCAGGTATGTATGGATGAGTGATGATTTACTTCACTACAACCAGCTATTAATTCTCCATCTTGTCAAATCAGCTCATCTTTTGTCAGGCCTTTTGAAATTTTATATGAGTTTACTCTAAGTGCTTTCTCTTAATTCATATCTGCAAACTATTGCTCAATTGAAAACTGAGCTGAACTGGATCAAAACTGGTGCAGGAGCCAAGTTGATTTCCCTCCATGCAGAAATATTTGATAACTGGCAATCAGGCACAGACCGCTGAAACAATTATGACCACATCTAAATTAGCCCCACTGCACCCCTCCTTAAAAACACAATCCATCAAGAGCTGTTACGGAGGCCTGTGTTCTACATTTCCCCACCGCTTAATGAAATGCTAGATCCAGCGCCAAAAAGAGGTCACTTAACTTCACACAGTCTCAGAGATGTCTTCCCCAAATATTCCAGATACAATTACGCAAATGAGTGCTCTTCTCAGGTCAGCTGTTAAGCAACATGGAGAAAAGAACCCCCTCCATATTTTGGAGGTCTATATGCCATTCATCACTGTCTCTGTTTATTTTGCTTCCATCAAATTCCATCAAGGGGTTCTGTGTGAAACATGCTTCAGATGAAGATGTTTGGGTCAATGATGTTCCTAGCTTCTCTAGATATTTGCATAATAGGGATGGAATCAGTGTCATCGAACCTTGTACTTGCTGTAGCAGCCTTGAAAATGACAGTAAAAATTATGGAAGTACAAACTTACTGTAAGGTATGCAGATGGAGTTCTAAGTCCAAAATTTTTGGTGACCTGTCTTAGAGGAAGTGCAAACTCTGGGTGAAGAATGAAATATCCTTATCGGATATTACAGCGCGCTATATTACATAATCATAATAAACTAATTCCATTATAGTGATATTATGATAACAGAAAAATTGAGTTTTAAAAATTAAGAAAATAAGTCATAGTAAGTGATTAAACTTTTCCATTGACTAAATCAAAATGAACATTGTTGAAAAGCAAGATTAACCAGAAAGCACTCAGGAAACCTGTTTAGACTTGGTTTTAAAATGCGATTTAGGCAATCAGATCACAAGTGGAGAGCGAGGCACATCGCTAAATACAAGGATAAATGACCAACCAAACATTCTGTGGTCTGATCACTCAAACCACCTGCCAAGTTTGTCTGGGATGCATTTGACCACATATCCTATGTAGTATAAATGTTTATGTGTCCTGATGCGTCGCCAACAAGGATGTAACAGGAAAATACGACATCAGTGTATGACATGGTGGTTGTTTTGTTGGAATTGGCGACCGTTTGGAAAAAGGATACAGGAAAGACTGTATTTGGTTGAAGAACAAGCAAAACAAGATGTATTAAAGATAAAGATAAAGATAAAGATAGCCTTTATTAGTCCCACAATGGGGAAATTGCAATGTTACAGCAGCAGAGCATGTTACAGAGTAAGAATAACAGAATAAGAATAACATAACAGATATTATCAACAGTCTTCAACAGTTCAAATAGTCCATACATATGTTAGGTCTTGAAACATATTTAAATTGTTAGGTAGCCCATGCTAGCTAGCTTAAAAAATCTGATGCTGGACTGAGGTGACTGAAAACTACGCCCGAAGTCCCTTGACCTTGTAGCAGAATGGACATAGTCAGCAACGAAATCTGAACACAAGTGGTCAACATGACACGTTAAGAAACCCATGATGGACACCCGTGTAAACGCCGATGTGTCTCGCTTGTGATCCGATCACCCGAAACGCAATTAAAGTCATGTCTAAACAATGCCAGAGAAAGTAAAATTTTGCCAAGGCAGACTTAAGAATTATTGGCATAAAAAACCCTCCAAAAGTGCCTTATCTGTCAATGGTGAAGATAAATTTTTTAAAAATGATGAACATCACCACAATGCAGTCATCTCTAGGATATGCCTAAACCTACCTATTTACTCCCATATAATAATAATAATAATAATAATAATAATAATAATAATAATAATAAATTATTATTATTATTAAATGTCCAGACTGTCAGTCGACAGAAATAAAACATACCATAATGTGACTGAATATGATAAAAACTGATGAGAACATTTAACAAGAGAAAAGAAAAAAATTATCTCACAAAATTAACGCTATTCAACACTTCCCAGTTAAATCAAAGTATCCAGCATAATAAAAGCATATTAGCTGATCAGTTCCATTTTCTGTCTTATAGCGGAACAGGACAAAGAACAGAAGTGTTTCTGAACCCTGGATGAGTGAGCAGCGGCTGGCGGTCAGTGATGTGGACAGATAATGTACAAATAACTTGTGCAGTGTTTATGAGGCTATACACGGGGGTCTTGGCCTCACAGCAGATGACCCATGTAAACAATCCCTATCAGCCGACCATGGCTTGTTAGTGCACAGAGCAGGCCACCACCTTTGAGTTTTTAATGATCCTCTGAGATTTTGTTTGTGGCATTTTTGTGTCTATAGGCTGAGAGTAAATTAAAAAAATCTCTATTTTGAATTTATATGATTTACTAATTACCCCATAAAAAGGTGTTCTTTGGCTGGGATGCATTCGCAGTGGGTCGTGAGGAATATTGGACCGAAATCTGAATATTTGCTTCTGTTTATCCAGCGAAGATTGAATTAGCATGCAGGTTTTTGCAGAAATGCTTTACCTCATCCTCCAAATGACACTCTTACAGACACTGTCTGTAATTCTTCATCTGCTGGCAGATGGGTAGCTCTGGTGGCAGAATTTTGAGGTCCAATGCCCTGCTCAAAGGCACCTATGTAGAGTTAAAAGCATTTTTATTAGAAGTCTTAATGTCATTATGAAACCAGAATGCTACAGTGAATTTTGGACTACTTTTTCTTTTTCTTTTCCTGTATCTGTGGTGGAAAGTGAGTGTGAATGAGAAAGAGAAACAAGATGGAGACCTTCTCTTTCACTACAAAGTTAAACTATAGAGGAGGGAAGGTGCTGACTGGGTGCCAGTTAGCAAAGATGGAAGAAACGCCAACTCCTCAATGCCTCAGGGTGAGCGTGACTTGAAGCCCACAAAGAGCATTGATATATAAAAACCTGTGGACGCTCAGCTTTGCTGATGGAGCTTTCATGAGATTTTTCCAGTGAAGACAGATGGAGGGAAGACTGTGCAGTCTTGATGCAAAAGGAGCATAATTCCACATGTCAAACAGCATCAATAAATGTTAAAATATTTAAACAGATTTCCCCTAATTACACCCCTACCGACCTCTGGAAGTGACACTGCTGCTGGGCAGACCACTTCAGGGCTCGTGTTGAAACAACCGCAGATGTAATTCCTCGCGTTAGGCACCCCGTTAGCCCAGGACATTATTATACGGTGCACCACTTGACATGGATGGCAGTGCTCACCGACTCTGGTTCCACCTCCAAGGCAAACATACTTCTAACCATTGTGGCTAATGCTGCAGCCCAGAACATTAGCTGAAGTGTCTTATGCTGAGGACAGACGGAGCACAGCCACTAAGTAAGCTGGCGGCTGTCTCAGCTCGCTGTTTGGGCTTGGCTGATTTGAGGACAGTGGTGGAAAATGTACCCATAATTTCCTTCTGATTTTAACCCTATGCACCATCTGTCTACTGGCCAATCCTTCTAAAGACTCCCTCTATCCTTTACGGACCCTGTCTCTTAATGTGATGAAAGCTACAGCTAACACTTTCACTTAATAATAACAATCATTAAGTATATAATCTTTAAACATAACAAAGATGTTTTAGTTGTGATGCAATCATCTCCTACTGTATAAAAGTCAGAACCAATGGGAGCATCCTGGTTGAATGAAAAGCTTCCCCTCAGTTAGAGCGACCGCTGCAGACGGCAAGATTATGAATTCAATTTCTCAATAAGAGGATGTTACAAGATAAAGTAGCAGAACATAATGATAGAAAACAATGGTGATTGTAACCTTTTGAAAGGAGGATACTGAGTATGTTAAAAGGTCCATAAGAGGAGGGAGGGTGATGATTTAAATAAATTACCTTACAGTAACATATATTGAATTTGTTTTTGCTTTGGTGTACCCAGATCTTAACAAAGAAATAGATTTTTTGTGAACTGGGCTACCGCTCCCATTATCGGGGGAGTCTTTGTGGTTTCCTTCACTATTGTGAGGGAAACTAAGGTGAACAAAAAAGGGTGCAAAATGATGTTCGTGGCTGTATTAAGGATTATATTATGAATATTTCTAAGGGCTATGAGTTCAATTATTACTATGAATGCATATCAAAATATGCTATAAGTTTTTCCTTCTACCACTGACTTGTGTCATTCTTCTATATGACTGTTCCATTTGGAACTGTAACCCGCTCACAATATGAAAAATGTATCTGTGATGCAAAGGCTTTTCCTCCAGGCAAATATTGAAAATGTCCACTTCTGGCATAACTCTGATCCCTTTTCTTCCTCGTATTGTAGCAGTCTTTCAAGCATGTGCACAATACCTGTAGCTGCACTAATACCTCCTGGCCACACCACTATTTATAGTTGGGCTCATGTAAAGTGCAGCATTTAGCGTATATGTGTGTGTGTTTGTGTGTGTGTGTGTGTGCGCGCGCACGTACTTTCACACAGGTTCGGATTTAGCCAATCAGAGATTACTTTGCAATAATAACTGGTTAGTAGACATTATCCTTCTAATATGAATACTATCTACTGTGAAAACAAAGCTCAGGGGGATCAAATACCTTGGCTAAAATCAATACAATAGAATGAGCGCATAAACACTTACAACAACCTGTTGAGTTTACAGAAGGATTAAAAGCACACACACCAGAATCATATAATCTGTTAGCAGGACTGTGTTGGGGATACAAAGCTGTAAAAAAGTCTGCATGCTGCTACGCCAAAGACAGAGGAATCCTCCCAGATGTGGGGTGGAGTAAGTTGGTCTAAGGAGTAAACAACTTTACTATTAAAGTACAACCGCTGCTACCTGAAGAAACAACGTTAAACCACACAAAGGTCACGGTAATCCTTCACACCTGTGAAAGTGCAAACTATGCTTACGCTAACGTCCCCACAGCAAAGGCTGTTAAAAAGCTAAAACTAGGCACAACTGGACTCATTGTTGGGAGGTAACAGACAAGAAACAGTAATAAAAAGCTACCCCTGATGAGTAAAATATCAACTATTGTATTGAAAAAAAATATACAAGATAGATGTCCTACATATGCAACAAATTTGGAGAAATTGGACCTAACAGTTACAAGGTGATATCCAAAAGTCTTTTTCATAAAAGAAGCTCCTCTTTTGAGTAAAATAGGAGCCATTGGAGTAAAATATGATATATACAAGAAAGATCTCCTTAAGTCAGGTGAAGTGGCCTTCAAAAAATATATTTATGATGAAAAGGAGTAACACAACTCGACTCGTATGGTATTTTATTTGTACCTCATTCCTAATGGTGCAGTAGGACTTTCAGCTGGAAAGACAGAGGGATTGATGGATTGATTTTTCTCCCCTTAGGTCAGACACTTAACTCTACAATGGCAGTGCCAGGCGGCAAGTAGCAGGCTGCCTGGATGTCATAACATGAAGAATAACTTAACCTGAGCAAATAAAGACTATTCTGTGCTAAAAAAAAAAGGCATTTACATCAGTCTGTTATTTTGTTCTCTAAGTGAAAGTCTAAGTCACAAACCTGAGTAAAGTTATAGACATATAATGCTACCTCAATCTAAAGGAGAAGGGAATGACTTTGCAATCACACAACATGCATTCTCTAATTGTCTTCTGGCCCAGATCAACTGGCAATTTGGACCTTCAGGCCAAGCATGTCTTGCAGTTTGTCTGAAATAGTTAGCCAAATCAATCCTGCTGAACACCCACATATTTTAATAAAGCAACCCTCAGCCTGAAAGAGGAAGCAACTGCTGGCTTTGGTTGTAGCTGCCGCTAGACTGAGCAACACATCCTTCATGATGTGGAGGTCTTGGACCTTTATCTTACACCCTAAAGGTGTTTTCCACCTGTATCCTCTCTATTTTGTGCAGCAGGGAAACAGTATACCGGATTGACCAGCAGACAGCCAGAAGGCTCTTTGAAAAGACGCTTCCTCCTCCTGCTCCTTCAACACATCTGGGGAGCAGCACAGTAATCATGAGGAGAAGTCGAACACCCTGGTGAATATCATAGTCAGCACAAACAATGGACCCTATGGCCTCAGCAAGTGTAGTCAGTCTAAGTAAGATCTCTTGAACGCAACGTTAAGGTTTTCTACCTTATGCCTCACGCAAGTTTCCGAAACAGAATGGTGTACATCTCAAAGTAAAGTAAAATTCACATTGAGTTTCAACCAGAGTACTTAGACTGATTCTACCCCCTGCAGTAATCATCAAGTCTGTTTAACTATTATAATGTACATGCAGAAAACTAAACTTTTGAGGTCACTGAGTAACTCAACAGAAGAACAAGATCTGCAAGTCATCCCATCTTCCCACCCTTCTCATGATGTCCGTCCAATGGCATCTCCGTTGTTGCCTCTCCTCCTCCTCGAAGTGGTCAGGGGTTATTGTACAACCGTATACCGCTGCCTGCACCAGAGGACCCTTACTGCTTAAACTCTGTAACTCAAGTTGTCTCCGTAAGAGTAATTGCCCCTGTCACACTCATGGAAATGAATATCAGCCAGTGCATAAGACAGACTGAAAGAAGAGGGAGTGATGCTTACTGGTCTCGATTCATCACTAATATTCACATTCATCCAGACACTCCTACATGATTGGCAGTGTGATCAAATAGTAGGAACAGCGAAGATGCTACAGTGGTCACCATTGAGATACCAATAACAAGTGTACGTGTCGTAGGGTCCTTGAGTGAGATTCAAAACCCCAGTTTGCTTCCCGGGAGCTTCACAGGAGCTGCCCACTCTAGGATGGGGCAAATGCAGAGAACTAATATCAAATTGTTGCCCTGAGGACTGGCACTTGAACGCTATTGCTCAAATACAAGTACCCCCAAATCCTTTCTCAATGAAACTGATTAACAATAACCACCACTTAAAAGCGATGTAACATTAACTTTTTGTTAGATAGTTAGACTAGGAGTAATGTCAGCACTATGGGAATATATGCCAACACGAGTAGCTACAACTAACTTTACAGCCATTATTTGCTGTGGAGCAAACAGGATTTTTGCAGTCTTCTCAATGAGCTAAAACCGACCAATCCAGATGGACTAACTTCAGTTATTCCTCCAACTATCTGTCTGTAAATCTCAATTGAGCTTTATGGGAGAGTGAGCAACCCTGGTTCAGCCGCTGCAAAGATCTTATAAGGTTTCACATAGGTATAATTATTTTACATTCTGCTATAGCCCAGCCATTCATATCCTCTGATTGCTATTTCTTCACCCAGGCATAGTCTTATTATAATATAGTAATATTTAGCTCTTTAAATCACAGCACAGGGCAGTAGCCCTAAAAGTTAGCGTCACACATTGCCTTCTTCCCTTCTCCTCATTTCCAATCCCCCACCTACTTGCTAGCTTACCTTTGGCTGCTCTCAAAGGCCAAGAAGAGGGAGCCAGATGCAGAGAGCGATTAAGGTTTTAAACCTGAATGACATGCCTGCATCTGCTTCCAATCCAGTTAACTCAGACCATCTACGTTTACTTTAACTAAATACTGAATAATAAAAGAAACGCTGCTGCCACTCACGCTGCCTTCGAGGGCTAGCCATCCTGCTGCTTGAATGCTTTCAAACCTTGCACTGTGTTTCATTTGGGTTGGAGAAGTCACACAATACTCATCTTTTTGAACTACCTGGCATTTGCCTTTCCACATGATTCATACCTTCTTGACTCACTGTAATTTCACTCAATCAATCTTTCTATCCCTTTTTTCTGGCAGTTCTCTGCTGTGCATTTTTTCAAACAAATTTATCATTGTATTCAAATTATCTTTCAGTGCTGCCAATTATCTGTGGCTCTACGCACTGGAATAGTCAGTATTGTTTGTCCAATGGAGAAATGCATAATTCAAAAAGAGGTTTAAGATGTCACCCCTTTGGATAGAAAGGCTAAAGGCTAAATCAAGGGCATCTCTTTAAGACATTAGCTTTGTAATACAAAAGCCTCTTTTCTTTCTACCTCTGAAGGGCAGCCGACGTCAGCTGGACAAGTAATAAGCAAGTGGCCGACCAGCATATGAACCTGGTACCTGATACAAGGTGCCTCTTGTTCCCTCATTACCACATCAGTAATGAGTCCCTTTAAGGTAGCTGACAGTCCTTCCTCATCATTAAGGGATTTCAAGTGAAAATACTTGCTCATTTGTCCGAGCCTTCTGGACCAACGTAAATCTCACTTAAGTGCTAAAGTAAGATATGAACCCTCAACCTGGGAACCTGTCCCTAAGGCAATGACCTTTTAATGTTGACAGAGACAAAGACTCTGTGTGGTGATTTCAACTCCGCTTTTCCATGTGAGGAGAACCACTATGTTTTTAAGAGTCGAGGCAAGTCCAATGGTCCAATTACCATTGAAGTTGGGGCTACTTATTTGCTGCTATTAGAATTTTTGGCAAATCAAAAACATGGTCGATTATCAGACTAGACTCAGATCTTGTGTAACATCTGGTTGTTGATGCCATGCAACAAATGCAAATGTTGTTTAAGTGACAAAATAACAAGGTTTCACTGTTCAGAGAGGAAATGAGCATAGCTCATAAAATAGCCTCTGAGGATGCATCAACTAAAAACCCAAGTAAGTATTAGTTTTCACATGGGAGCAACAACAACAAGAGCCAGTAAATAAAACCAAACTGCATTGTGTGCTAGGAGATCTGTTCTGTGAGAAACCTTGTCCCAACCACAGCAGAGCTATGTTGGCCACGGACGAGGACAAAGGGTAAGAAATCGCAAAATGAGGAGGTTGAAATTAGACTTCATCCATCGAGGCACTGTTAACTGACGGTAATTTTTGTTTAACGCTCATCAATCACAGTATTAACACACTTTATGAGCCGGACTTCATGCAGCAGAAAGAGGCAATAAGATTGTGTTAAAGTAAATTTCTTTCTCATTTTTTTAGTAGCGAGGTGGTTGATAAAAAAGTCAAGTCAAATTTGTTTGAAAAGCAACATATCACAAGTTACCTCAAGGCACAGATCAGATAGATTAGGTCTAGATCAGTGGTTCTCAATCTATGGTACGCATACCATTAGTGGTATTTTTATATAAGTCATTATGATTGTACTTGGAACACCGAATATATTCTAAGTTGATACACGGTGTTAAAAGTTTGAGTACCACTGGTGTAGATCATCTCTTTATTCTACAGAGACCCAACAGCTCCAACAAGAGCAAGCACCAGCATTGGGAAAAAAAACAAAAACCTAAAGATACCGTATATTATCAGGATATTTTTGTATGGCCCCATGTTTAGCGATATGATAATTATATAATAACTTTTTGTCAATACAATTCCAAAATCCATTTTTATTACATAGAAAAGATGGCAGTAAAAGGCTGGGAGGAAGAAGAGCAATTGAGGCCTTGGAAGATCCAAACATGAGGGCCTAATTTGGGTGGTTTATTGATGAGGAAAGAAGGTTGCAGATGGATATAACATAAGGGAGAGGTTGGTATGAAAAACCTGGGAATACTACGAATATGAGAGTTTGGCACCACAACTATGGGATAGTGTTAGCCGAGGAGAGCAGCGCTAGGTATAAATTAGCAGAAAAGAAAACCAATACAGGCCATCACAAACATCCTGGACTTACGCCATTTAACAGGCAGAATCCTTGACTAGATCCCGACTTTAAGTAGGCGGCCTTCTGCATTGACCAGTTGGAGAGTAGGCCCACTTGTGTCCAAGCGGAAGACCCACGTCAATGTCTTAACCATAGGTGGGCCTGTTTAACAATATGAAAACAATAGAATCAATGTAGAAATCCCAAAGAATGGTTTATAACTCAGATACATAATGTACCATGAGTGTGATGTATACAATGTATACCGAACACATGTTAATGTCTATGTCCGCTCACGCCTCCTTAGTTTTCCTTACTGTGAGACATCATTAAACACTAAACCACTAAGCCCTCTACATCTGAAAGAAGGCTTTATAATTTATATCACTGTAAAAAACCTCATTTCATTTTTATTGACACAGACATACTCATGCACCCACAAGGCTCCAGTTGCAGCTTCGCAACATGCAGTTTCACACTCAATTTACTGTGACCAAAAAGCCACGGATGCATCAAATGCTGCCACAAAGCTCTGCAGATAGACCCAAGGCTAGAGGGGTCACGCACAACTGAGTGAGCCCATGACCTCACTTTGAGAGCTGTGTCTCAGCGTGTTGCTGCCAGAATAACACTGGGAAGTAAAAACGACATCTGTGTTACATTTCAGAAAGCAACTCTCAGCTTTGAAAACACTACACCATGACCGTATTTTACATTCAGTGCTGGAAATAGTGATTACAACTCACTTCGATCAAAAAGTTTCTTTCCAATGGAATTCATATAATAGTATATGCTGCTAAAGATGTTTTCAGTGCAATTTTTGGCTTTTAAAAAAAATAAAAAGCCTTAAAAGATTAATGTAATCTGCTTCTAACTAAGGATGAGGTCTGTAGCGAGGTTCAGGTTTTTGTTACATTTTATATGTTTGATCTGAATAATTTTCGGTCAAGTACACATGCAGGGATTTCACACCTGAAGGTGCATAGCATGGTCTGAACCAAGGTTCAGGTTTTTGCTTATTTGTCTACTTGTGATCTGTTTAGGTTTCACATTATAATGTGCAACTTCACTAACAAACTGTTCCTGACATACCTGCTTCCTGTCCGCACCTTACACCTTACTTAGGGCATGGTATCCCTATACTTGATGACCGATCTGCGTGTAGACCGGCGTCATAAGTCAGTGCATTATGAATTTGGGTATATGAATTAAAATGAACCCGTTGATTCATGTCTTTGCCTCTATACTACTATCATTATGTCATCACTACTTCAAGCTCAATAACCGAGACTGCCATCTGATGTGTTTCCTATGGTTTTGCAAGCGTCGGTAGACACACTTGATACTGAAGCTGGAGATTATCCCAACACCTTTGTGGGGAAGCTTGTTGGCCGAGAGCCAAATATGATATCCAGGTAATGATAAATATATAGTCGTTCCCTTCATGTGTTAACGCACGACTTATCCTGTTGGTATTGTATGCCTTTTAAACTGATGCCGCAGTTTCTTATGCTTGACATCACTCTCATATACTCTTTCTCATCCATACAGATGATGCTTCAGGATTTTAATGCTTTCTTTCTAAATTACTTTAAGTTACTTGGTCAGCTCATATCACTGTTAAATAGCTTGTCTGCCCATGAGTTTCTGCAGCTAATTTTTACTTCTTCCTCTTGTTTTCTTTCTGTTGTTTATTAGTAATGGTAGCCTGATGTTACGTCTTGTAATTCCGAACCATGCTTTAATTGGTTCCAGACAGAGGCCACGTCTTTTTGTCAGATCGAGGTCTAGCTGTTTGACCCAGACCTTGGTCTGGAGGAGTTTTCATCCTTGGAATTTTGGTCTGGATCAAAATGAAAAATCCCAGTTGGTTTGAAAGCACACTAAAGAACTTTCCATGACAAACCTACATCCTGCCATCATCTTTTACATTTGCTACATCTCCTGATACTTGACTGATTGACTTGTTGACTGAGGAGCATCCGACCTTAGTCTTCTCCTCCCCTCGTATCCTCTCATGTACTTCTTAACAGAAAATAATTAAACGTTTTCTAGCTTGCCGTAACTTCATCTAACTGGTCTGAAAGTCCACCCAAAAGGTTCTTCACACACAAACAGAACAACAGTTCCTCATTTTGATTTGGACCTTGGTCTCAGGGAGGATTCACATCTGTAATTTTGGGCTACAGGATATTTATCATCGGTCTCATGGCGACTTTTTCTAAAAACACAATAAGTCCAGGCACTGGAGTCACTAGTGTTAAAAGAGCATGTGGAACTCAAGAGGCAGACTGAGTAGAATTTGCACCAAAAGCATGAAAGAAATGCTTCAAAGGGCACTTTTGTTGAGAGTAAACACTCAGAAATATATGAGAGGGAATAATGATTTCCATTTGGCATTTTATTGGCCCTTATATAAGCCGTGCACAGACAAAATGTAGAAAATAAGAAAAACCGACATGTCTGGATTGAAAAAAGTGGAAAAATAATGAGAACGTAGATGCTGGTTGAGGGTAATGATGAGACTAAAAGTGAGGGCTAACCACTCCAAAAAAACATGTGTGCTCGCTCTGTTAAGCGCCCTGTAAAAACCTCAGCCAAGGGAGGGCAAAGCTACCAACCACCATACAGTATCCCACCAGAACCGGCTTCATCCAGCAATCTGCGTCTGAGGGTTGGTTTGGTTTTCTATTTATTTATCAAAAACATCCAACAGTCAGCCCTTAAATGCATCTCAGTCATAAAAAGATGACAGACGGTTTACAAGCAGCATTCTGTTCCAGGATAAACCATCAAAAACATTCACACCTGGGATCGACCACTGCAACCGCTGTTGTTGTTTTTTCAACCGAGGAGCTTTACTGGATCTACTGGAGTTAATTTTGTAAATTTAGGGTTTTTTGTCAACATTGCTATGGTTAAGAACAACAAAAAATTGGAAAATGACGAAGTTGATAATTTCTTTAGAGTAAAGCTATCATCTGTTTCTCTGTAGACATAAAAACCTGATTAAATCTTATTATTTTGCAGTTAAAAATCAAAATAATGTCCTTTTCTGAAAAGAACTGGCAATCCTTGAGTCCCAAGTTGAGCCTCAATGCTTAACTAACAACCTTCAAGGAGTGTTTTGACCCTTTTAAGTCAACACAGCTGGTGGCTTTGGAGTGGTTGCCCTCTCCTCCAGGCTTTCAGAGAGAGTCTTGTCCAATGTGGGCTGAATATCAGGTCCATTCCCGCGACAAACAAGGGGAACCTACCAGTTACAATCTATTTTTATACACTTGTTCATCAGAGATAGCTTTAATGTCCTTGCAGTCAGTGCCAACTTTTATGTCTTTTTCAACAGTCATCCCATCTATACAGACTGGGCCCAGGTTAACAGATAAATACCGTCGCTGGTAGCCCGCACGGGTACCAATCTATGGATGGAAACAGGTGATCCTCTGCGGCAACCCTGAAAGGGAATGACAAAAAGACTAAGAAAAAGATGCACGGTTGGAATGCTGTGCCTTAATTCCGCCTCTGTTGTTTAAGCCTCTGAGATGGCAGTTGAGGTCGTAACAGATGTGAATAAGTATAAAGGTTAGGAGGAACGGTAGGAGAGGCGTAAGATGATTTGGTGACATATAATGTGTGCGGTCTGATACCGGAAGACTTAAAGCAGCTAGTAACAGTTAGCAGATAGTAGCAGTTTGCTGCTAGTAATGGCAGATCTGGAATATCCCTACTTTGTAAGCAAGGGACGAGATAAACCACAATATGATGCTACTCTACGTCTGAGAATGTCAACCGGGAATTTGCTTCATTCATGCAATTAATAAAAATATCTGGCCTTCTTTACCAGGAACCATTCATCCAACTTGTCTCTCCAATATTGTACACTGTTATCACCCATGGTCAAATTAAACACAACTGCTGCTTTGTATTTGTTGTTTCCGACACAATTCTCAATATTATCTGCAGGAAAGATAGAGCTCCGATAAGATTCTTCCACCTCTGCATCAATGTCCTACTTATGTTTGGACGTCTTCAACGCTGAAAGGTTTTAGCATCACAGCGCACGCAAATTTGTAACCCAAGTTGAAATTGTTACTGCTTTGTACCGCCTTTGTATGAAATGTGAGAAATTCTGGTCATGTTCGTTTAAGCAGAGCGAAAAAGGGAGGGTAAATGATTGTTAGTCCAAGATAATCTATCGTGGACTCATGATTAATAATGTGGCCATGAATGGCAAAAAAGTCATTGATTGGAGTGTGAATTCTATGAACACCTTCAGAGACTTAAACCCTATTCACACAGGATTAATATCATCCAAGGACCTCATGGGATCTGTGATTTACTTGAGTTTACTGACATTATCTCCTGTCTATCGCAAGCAGGTCAATTTTCAGTGTTTCATGAAAGAACAGCCTCCGGAACAGCCACCCCTCTAGCTGGGGGCGCAGCATTAGGCAGCTCTTTCCCCTTGTTCGTGAACCCAACCGCTTGTGACGCCCACCCTGGGTACCGACAACTCTTAGCAGTGATCAATAAAGAAAGCAGCTAGCTGCGAGATCTAATGTGAATTGCAGGAATCACTGATGAGCGACAGATTGAATTTCCATTTACAAATTACAGATATTGGCACTGGAGTCATTTCACAGATGTCCTTTGCAATTATTAAAAATTACTACATGTTCCCAGGTAAAAATCCCATGGTAATAAGGTTTTACTTGACGATGGCGGGAAACACTTTAATCAAGGTAATGGTAGTTGATCTAACGCAACTGCTGTGTAATATTTGAGTCAAAGATTGATCCTTTGAGTCTTCACAGCAGTAGTCCGACATACATGCTCAGGGCGATGACCCTTGTTCACACGTGTTTGAGGGTATATTTTGCTCTCCGTCTATCGTCTGACACTTATGACACAGAGAAAAGAGAGAAAAGGTTATCTGACACACAAGTGGGCCAGGGGTTTGTTCATTCTCCATTGCTGTTCATCTCATTTTGACTATCACAGACGGGAAAAAGATAGACGGAGAGATGAGAGAAAGAAAGGAAGAAAAAGGTGGAGGAGAGGACGATGTGGACGGGACGGAAGGAAAAGGATATTACAAAGAGAGGGAGGATCAAGGGAAATGTAAATGAATTGAACGGATGGAAATATGGGAAAAACTCAAGGCAGAGTAAGACAGCCAGAGAAAATAGTTCTGAGAGTAGTAAGTGACAGAAGTTGGAGTGGGAAAAAAAAAGGAGAAGAAGTTCTGGGAAGAAGTTAAAAGAAGGGATTGGGAGAGAATAAAGGAAGGATAGTAGAGGATGTTAAGAAAGGCACAGCAGATAGAAGGACTGCTGACAGACGAGTGAAGAGAGACAAATTAATGAAATCTGAGACACTCGACACACCACCTGTGTGTTTGTGAAGGCAAATATCTCTCTAGAGTCCTCCAGCGCCATGGATGTTTTAATCTATGAAAATATATCTATAACGTAAGGTTAGAAAAATGATTTATCCTCATTTGCATATTATGTAAATTGTTTGCAGTTAGCAAATACCCATAGTCTTAATGAAAAAAAACTGGGAAAAAAAACCTGGAAGTAGATTTGTACATGGTTTAAAAAGACCATAACATAGGGTAAGCATATAATTTTTTTATTTTGTGTTTAATATCTGATGAATTTAAACAAATCTTTAACCAATTATAATATTTCAGTCACCTTTTTACATAAATACCACTATGCTGTCAAAATATGGTTGTACCCTTAAGGTGCCAGGGTTTTTCCGAAGAACATAGTCTAGTTTGATATCAAGAATTCAAAAGGTAGTTGAGTCCGAAAGTTATTTTTTTCTTAAGGTCATGATTTATTTCCCTTGTCCGTGCTTAAACTCCAAGTCGTTCACCACTGCTGATCCAAAATCATGAGAAAGTTGGACCAGTAGCTTAGAAGCATATAGATCAGACACAAACTTTTTGGGATAGAAGAAGTGACATAGAGTCATACACAGTACAACATAGTGAAATTATTTCTCTGCATTTGACCCATCACTGAGGGAGCAGTGGGCAGCCCCTCGTGGAGCGCCCGGGGAGCTAAGGATTCAGGGTTTTGCTCAAGGACCCTATGACAAGTAGATCCTGGTGGGATTTGAACCGGCTACCTTCTGAACTTCTGATTGGGAGACGGGCGCTCTACCCACTGAGCCAAAGCCGCCACAAAGATACTGATCTGTGGACCGATGAAACTACTGAACTTGAAACTGAAACTTTTGGGGCAGATGCTGGGAAGAACATCCCACTGAGTGTGAAGCATGGCGGTGTCTCGCTAATGTTCTGAGGCTGCTTTGCTTCCTCTGGTTCTGGAAATCTGCGGTGTGCAAAGATCACGATAAATTTCATCAAGCAAGGATCAGGAAATCTTAGGATAGGACATCTCGACATCTATGTGTTAGCTGTAGCTTGGACATCGTCGGACAATGATCCCAAGTAAACTAAGAAGAAGTCCTGGAACCTTCAATAGTGGTCATCACAGTTGTCTGACCTGAATCCTAGAGAAAATCTGCCATTTGATTCGCACCATACAATAGAACTTTTGCCGCAGTTTGGATGGGACGAAAGTAATCTGCTCCAAAAAGTTAAATACATATATGCTTTAATGATGAATATTACCTGTTGTAAAATATTCAATTTCTTCATATTTGGGATAAGTGTCTTATGATATTCTTATGAACCCCAGTTTAAAATTGAATAAATATGAAAATTAAGATTCTTTTTACTTTCACAATACAAGCCCCAACTAGCAGGATATATTCAATTATGTGTGTCTTTGCTTGGAACTCTAGAACCTTCTCCGCTGCATTCATTCATGACTCCGATTCGTGACATGAGTGATGTAATAATACTCAACTCACAACCAACAGAATGCTCATTTTTATAGTAGCTCTTCTCCAGAATTAGCTTTCACTTTCAACATACGTCAGCGAGCTTTGAAAGATTCTTCAATGACCCCTTCACCGGTTCACCATTCGGGCTTCCTATGACCACTTGTTGCATCCAACACAAAGCTATAGCAATCACGTTTCTGCAATATTTGAGGGAACATGCAGAAGTCAGATCGGATGTCTTCAAAGACATTTTGGGTCTAATCTGTTGCTGTGGGAATTTAGTTAGAGTATCAATCTGAATGCTGCTAAACCTTTCTCTAAGTATCGACACATTCTGCTCAGGATGAACATAACATTGTAAGATGTGTACATGTAAAAAGTCTGCTTGTGTTTTTACTGCGTGCTCTTTTTGCATTTGAATGTTTGTGCTCCTTCTTTAATGGCACTAACGAACAAATGAACCGTCTCTCTCTCGGATCATTTAGCAGACCGATCTTTGATCTAGCGGAGGGCCTGCAGCAAAGGCTGAGCGAGCATATGCGTGCGACATACCAGGCTCTGCACGAGAGCACTTTCTTCCACACATGGATACATATTTCTCCTGCATCCAGTCGTGCCAAGATGCCTCGCACACGAAACTCAGCTAGAAACATCAGAGAGAAACCACAGAATATGATGAGGATATAAAAGGGCAGCGAAAGGCTTTGTTCGCTCTAATCTGTTATTTAATGAATTGGGGTGCCTCGAGCCAGAATGTGAAGACCTGGGAACCCAGGTGTGGGTTGCTTGGAAGGCAAACACCTGAGATGTCCATGAGCAGGACAGACATAAAGGGCAAAGAGGACTGCATGCAATTCTTCATGAGTTTTTTATGAGAATGTCCGAAGGCTGAACTTATTTTGAACTGAGAACTTATTTTCTTTGTGTTTTTCAGGCGAACACTGTGACTGTACTTTCAGGGGTTGGAATTTTTAACCGGTGTCGCTGTATTGTAAACACCGGCCGCTCTGTGTGTTCTCACTGCAAGATTTAAACACAGCAGCCGACAGCAGACTCCCCACATCACTGAGGCAGCGAAATGCAGCTTGTGAGACAAAAGCACAGAGAAAAAGCATAACCACTCAGGTATTTTTACCAATCTCGACCCAGGGGTCATGGAGGAATCTCAGCAAAGGGAGGGGGGGGGACTAATGCAGAAAATGGGACTGCATCACATTAGTAGTAGTTGTTAAGAATCCTATGGCTCAGAATCTGCAAATATAGCAGCGCTGCTCTTCCTGTTTGTTAGCGTTCACACTTCCCACACCACGATAGCTTCTTTTCCAGATTTGGAGATGATCGCAAGATGAGTCAGACCACCCATGACTTGGAGACCCCCCCCCCCCAAAAAAACAACAATACTTTCCAAACCCCTCCCTCTACTGGAACAAGTTTGCCCCTTCTCGCTGTCTGTGTTCACTCTGTTGTTTCAGCAGTGTCAGAGTCGTTCAGGGGGGAGAAAGAGAGACAGAGCACATCTTGACAAGTTGTGAGGAGGATAGTGGCTTTCAAAGAAGGACAACCCATGGAGTCTTTGATTATTTTACCGTCTTAGTTCCTAATTTGGGTATTATTTGGTTTAATATTTATTTTTAATTTTATTTATTTGTAGTTTTGGCTCTGTATAACTACAATAGGACATTGTATAGTTGGTATCAAAGTTTTGCCAAAATCGGTACTTCCTGTCGGTAAATGTTTCTGTGACGCACTAACGTAGGACTCGACACTAAACCTTGAAAGCATAAAAAACATCTAGTCGCTTCAGTCTAAAATACATTTAGAAGCTTATTTTCTAAATCCCTTAGACGGTTCAGTAAATGGGACTAACTATCCGTGGGGAAACCTGAGCTGGGTGGATGCACCAACCGCTGATAATACAACGCACAGTCTAACATTGATAAAGCGGCTCTTGAGACAAATTTTGATAGAGCAGGATTCAGGTATAATCTGCATTTTCCGCATAATTTTCGTGTGTTGAAATTTAAATACTATTCGTGCGGACCAAAAAAAGAGCTAGAAAGACCAATTCTCATCTTTCCAAATGATACAGTGACACATGCAAAGTTTTACCCTGTTTTGTTTTATATATCTTATATATTACCAATATAAAGAATAAGCTGCATCTGTGCAGGTGTTATTTTTTAAGGAAATAGTTATGTCAAAAACCTTGAATGTAGACACATACACAATATTTTTTTGAAAAAGTGCAAGTGTATTACAAAACAGAACTAGCAAATTATTATCCAGTTGCCAAAATATCCATCTTTGACTGTGACAGAGATTGTTTACTCTGCTAACTAAATGTGGGGGCGGCTGTGGCTCAGTGGGTAGAGCGGCCGTCTCCCAATCGGAAGGTAGCCGGTTCGAATCCCACCAGGGTCTACTTGTCGTAGGGTCCTTGAGCAGGACCCTGAATCCTTAGCTCCCCGGGCGCTCCACGAGGGGCTGCCCACTGCTCCCTCAGGGATGGGTCAAATGCAGAGAAGTAATTTCACTATGTTGTACTGTGTATGACTCTATGTGACTAATAAAGGATTGTTTCTGTTTGTTTCTGTTTCTGTCAATGGATGCCGACATTATTCCCTCAGGCACTCCATCTCCCTTTGCCACTTCAAACCCACCAATGTTGTGGCCTACAGCAGAAGATGTATCAAACAACAATAATAAACAACAGACCCTTGACTTTATCCGCAGGAAATAAACACATACCCAGTGAGAGAATCAGCAGGAAGTATTTGGACTCTAAGTGGATGAGTGTGTCTGGCACTGGTCTGCACTTCCGGCAAACACTTTTGCTCTTATTCTTCAGGAGGAACATCATTTCACTGACATTACAAGGAAGCAAAAATAGCAGCTTGTAAAGTCACTGGTGTTTTATGAGATTCTGATAGAAAAAGCCTTCACCACAGAGATGAAAGATGACTATTCATCTGACTTGTGAGAGGGCATCCCAGCGGAGACTGACTGAGTTTATAGTAGGTATATATGCTATTCAAAATACCTTCTGTGTGCATTTACCCTGCACCAAATTACTGATCGTACCTAACTGAGGTCCATATATAAACACATTAAAACTTGTAAAACGAGGACTTTCTCTGATCTTCAATCTGATGAGATTGATCCAAAAAATTAGCTGTTATCTAAACAGGCAAGTAGATCAAAGGATCGGACTATGAACAAGTGTGCCGTTTCTTCATCTATGTGATGTAAGCAGGAGAACTCTAAAGGTTTTGAATGTAATTATATGGATTGGTGATGGAGGGGGTGATCAGATTTTGATGCTCATCTGGTAATGATAAATTAAGATGTTTTGTCATGAAATGAGAAAATACTATAATTTCACTAACTATCTTCCAATCTGTTCTAAACTTCTCATTGGCAACGGGAAAAGTTTTTACTATTGACTTGGGTCAGAAAAGCCAAAATTCTTGCCCAAACTTTTATATAAATACTTAGATTTCGTTGGAAGATATCACAGCCTGGATGGCCCTAAACCTTTTCAATTTTAATGAATGCAAAACCGATAACGAAAGGCACTTGTAAAAACTCAAGTGTCGGTGGTCCAATCAGCCGCAAATGTGACAAGTTGTATAAGAGATCCAGCTGGAAGACATATACATAGAAAAATACGGTCATAGCCGCGATACCACTTAGTGGAAACAGGAAATTATGTATTTTTCTTTTATGATCTGTGCTGTTGTTTTCGGGTGTTGGTAAGCAGCCTCTATGCCTGACTGGCTTGGTTTTACAATGACCATTGTTGTAGGATCATACCAAGACAATCAAAGGCAAGCAAGGACAGTTCATGACATCAGCGTAGTATCATTTGAAAATATGCTTGGTGGAGGTATAAATTCTAACTTTGAGTGCAACATCTACAACGCAGGATGTAAGAGCTGGGATGCATGAAAGACTGAAAAGATGTAAATCTGAATCAATGCTATGGGAACCATGTGATGTTGATTGATTAATCCAATAAACTATCATACTGTAGATTCAATAACAAGATGTGATATAATCCTCAGTTCCATGTCAAAACAACTATAAATTTAAAAGTGAATAAGTCCCTGGACTGAGTGACTTGAACATCTGCCAAACCCCTTGATGAAGAGGATACCTGGCTATCAGTGGCAGTGACACCTCATTAAAGTTTGGTCCACTCAGATAAACTCTCAACTCGAGCTTGTCATCCTGCAGTGCTTGAGGCAGTCATTGATTTGAGCTGTCAGTAGAGAGGAGGACAGGAGGCGCAAAAGTCTTGACTTATTATCGTCTCTATCACAGAGGGAAAATAGGAACATTTGACAGCAACAAATCAAAGATGGATGCACTACACGATTTTTTAAACTTCCATATCTGATGATGTTTGTGGGAGCTACAAAATAAACATCAACCATGTAAGACATTCAGAGTAGGCAATACGCAATCAGCAAACCTACAAATGCAGCTTAAAGCTGAAATTGCAATGTATTCAAAATTACGTGAAATCAGGGATTTGTCCTGGAAAGCAGGTTAAAAGAACTCTGGGTTTTTTAACGCTGAGTTAAACTTATGCATAAGGACTATCAAAAGCTATCATCAATGGAACTTCGATAGTAGGTTTCACCATTGCAACCAATTCAGGGTGGACCCTTAATTCGCTTGAGAGACTATCAATTTAATTTGGCCTAGGAAAACCTTGGGGTCCCGGGCATGAGCTGCAGACATAGAGATCTGGAATACACTGTTTGGCCCGCAGGGATTTCCGGTACAGGAATAAAAGTGATTGATGGCAGAGAAGTTCATGATTATACCTCAACGATATCATTATACTTGGCTTATTAAATAAAATAAATATAATTCTGTGGCACTAAAATGCAACAGCCTACTGATCTAGTCCACAGAACTGTGACCTGGCCTAATACTCTGCTGAAAACAGTTACATTTATATTAAATAGTCAGTTACCGATGTTTTAGAGGAATCACCAGAGAACATCTCAGAAACTTTGTTTGGATCTAATGTTTGAGATGTAAAGCTTGAGAATTTTATTTGAATTAAATCTTAGGGAGATAACCTGTTTCAAATCTTTTTGCCAAAGGTAATGAATGATACACCATGTATTGATTGTAAGTGCAGAGTTAACATTTAACTACCCAAATTAAGAAAAATCTATAAATTGTCCTCATCAGCTACACTTCATTTTATTCATTACATAATGATTAAAACCCAGACAGTCTGGCTTCACATTTATTGTAAAATTCCGTGAGCTAACAAACACCTGTGCACAGACAGAAACAAATCCCGAAAACCTGTGGACACTTGTACAAAACAAGGTGGAGCCAATAATGCTGGGCCACAGATGGGTGGAGGATCGTACGGAATACATGCAGTTGGTGTTAGTGCAGATGAGATTAGTCGTAACTGATTATGACTGGATCCAAAAATTAAGCTTGTCTGAGCGGCTTAATTGTGCCCTTCACACCTCATTTACCAGCAATGTGCATCACTTCCTCTCACAGATGTAACTTCAGTGAAGGACGCATCGTTATGTGGGTTAAAATTTGAACTGCAGATGAAAGCAGATCAAATTTAGGATTGCATTTTGCAGTTTTGTCAGGATAGCATTGTTATGATACTTGCATTAGAAGCTATGATAAACTCACGTAAATGGGTCACATTCCTATTTTTCTACCAGATAAATCTGAGATTTTGAAGAAAAACCTTGCCAAACACCACTTTTGTTAGGGTTCGTTGAACCTCAGGGAAACAAGCCAACACATGTCGACACTATTGTATATTAGGGGGGGTTGCATTTGTATAAACGGGCAAACACTCTGTCATGCACTGCTTAGCCACACACACACACACACACACACACACACACACACACACACACACACACACACACACACACACACACACACACACAGACACACAGACACACACACAATCCTGTACTTGATTGTGCTTGATAAGGGTACTCCAAACTAAACAGGGAGTGTTAGTTGATGAGAAGGAGTAATGACAGTGTTTACTCCACCTTCTCTCCCTTTTCCCTCTTTAAGCCCTGAGAGTAAATCTCCCAAAGGACTACGCAACACAATTAGACAGACTAATTACCCCCTCCATATCAACAATTCCTCAGCCACTCCGACAGGCTGGGGCAGGCAGGAGGTTTCTGCCTGCTCAGAAACCTCCAAAGGACAGGGACTGTAGCATGGTGCACAGATTCAGCTTGTGCTTATTTCACAGCAACAGTCAATGCAAAAGCAGAAATCTTACAAACCACAATCAATCAGTAAGGTTAGAGCTGTAGCACGCTTCTTAGAGCTTATTTCTGTTATAGAAGAGCTTAAGGATAATAGAATACTAAATAAATTAAACAAATAACTCAAGTTGAGGTGAGGAAGCCTCCCTGGAGGATTTACTTTGCAGAATGTGAAATGAGGTAAGATTCCAAAGGAGCATTCTTGCCAGGGGTGGAAATTCCGGGGGTTGGGGGGTTTCGGGGGATGTACCCCCCAATAATATTATATTAACAGATAACTGTTAATATAGTATTCTTTTTAATAATAAAGTTTTTTCTAGGGAAAGCACTTTCTATTCATCGAGGCAAACAAGAGAAAGAAATATGTACTGTGTGATGCATTCAATGTGTATTCAGCAATTTCTAGATGTTTTCATGTCAATATCAAATCAATATAACAGAGGAAACTGTGAAAAATATTTATTTTTAAAGACATGGTCCCCTCCACTTCTTGGTCACCTCTACTTCTGGTGCCGTTCAACTGAACTGCGAATGCAGAATTGACCAAAGAACCAAAGGAAGCAGGGTTCAAAGAAAGACCCGGCTTGTGACAGCACAAGCTACAACCCATAAAAGATCATGTGACCTGACAGCACAGCCGTGCTTGTGTGTGCGGTAGAGGAATTCCTGGTGCTCTATTAAAGCTCTCAGCAGGTAAAATTACCAAAAAAGACACACAAATCCTGTTAAGCCCGGTACTCAATATGTCATAAATACGTGATACATCCTTATCCAACCTTATGCCTTTTGCTTGCGAATGCCTAGTGAACCAGTTCAAAGTGTTTTTAAGAAATCCCTTCTTTGATCTGGATGAAGAAAGGCAAACTACAAGTCGAAACATAACCTCATAGCCAACATTAATGGATCAAGTTGGAGTTTTGTTAAAAAGCTTCAAATCTAGCTGAATACCCCAGTTCAGCAGGCAATTTGCACTGGACGGATTTAGAGGCCGCGTGATGTTGACCTCCTCTTTGTTGTCTCTGCCCACGTTTCTTCTAGGTCACGAGGAAAGTCATCCGCTTTGTTCAGTATCAAAGCCAGAAAAAGAATCAAGGTCGGGAAGATTTATTTATTTTTATTCCTGCAGGGAAGCCTTGTAACGGTAGAAAGAGGCGGTGCGGTGGTGGAGAAGGAGGAGAGTTCAACCGGTCAAACAGGAAAGTGTCAGTTTGTTCAACCTGACAGTTTTGGATGTGGGCCGGGCTGAGGCGCTGCTGACATGGCGGGGAAATTTGAATCAATCCTGACAGAGCAACCCAACCTTCTCCGTCCCACTCTGAGAAACTAAGCAAAAGCACTGTGGAAAAGTAAAAACAGCTTGTGTTTAGATTAGTTAACCTATTTCAGGAACATTTAGATCGTACTGGGAGTGCTGGTAATCTGTGTGAAAGATGACCCTGCACCGACACAATGAAGGAAACCATTAGGAAGGAAGATTCCAACTATATTCCTGTATTACTCTGGGTTTCTCAAGTAGCACCTTCCACCCTAGAAATAGTTTTCTTACCAACACAACAGCAGTAATGAATCACTTCCCAAAGAAGAACCTGAAAACACTCTCCTTTTCTGCCACTAACACACTCATACTGGTTAGTAAGATATGTGTGGCAGCCGGATGAGGTAATACTAATACTGTTGCATTACTCATCGAATTTACCCTGTAGCACCCATGACTCATCACCTGAGCTCTGTAAGAGAGCTGCATAGACACCTGCTCACACCATTAAGGGGAAAGCGAGCACAGCAGGACACTGAGAGAGGGGGGGCGAGAGAGAGAGGCAGAGACAGCTAAGCTGACAATTTCTCACCCCTGACACCTGTGGAATACCAGCGTGTTTCTCCTCACACACAGATTCTTTACTAACCTTGCAGATTTTTCTCTCCTCAGTCTCAGCTCTGGACTTCCCTTCAGGTGTCTTCTCCTGCTGGTACTCAGACTTGATTGACAGCTGGCACGGTGCGGCCTCACTTGACCTGAGCTCCTGCTGCCGGGCCATGTAGCCCTGTGAGGTGGCCGCCCTGACTGCGCTGGGGATTGGGAGAGCTGTATGCACTGGCTTTGTGCCCACGGCGGAGGGTTGCCTAAGCTTGGAGGCGACACCAACCACCGGCATGGTACTTCCCAGCCAAAAAAAAATAACAACACAGGAATATGAGAGAGGTCCAAAAAGTAACGTTGGGAAAGTTAAACCAATCTGGAATAACTCCCACGGATGTCTCAAACAGGACAAGAATGAAAGAAAGGAGGGCCGAGAAACCAAAAAGAGAAAGCAGTTGCCTCTCAGACTGAGAGGAAAGCAGCTGCGCTCATTCTGTAGCCCACAGCAAGCAAGACTCATAGAAAATGAGAAAGCTTCTCCTTCCTCCCATTCACTCCCTCCTCCTTCTCCTCCCACCAGCAACACTCCTCCCTCCCCCTCCCCCTTCCCTTCCCTTCCCCTTGCTCTCTCTTTCCCTCACTGTCAGAAGTTTACCACAAAACGGGCCAAAACAGTTCAAGGGGGCGTGAACACTGGAAGGTAATACCAGCACTCTGAGAAACCAGGATTACTGAGACCTGGCTGGTTGTGTGTTCATGTGTGAGAGTTCAGAGCTCCTCGACACAACTGTCAAAACAGCGCTCTCTCTCTCTCTCTCCTCACGCCAACACCGAACTCTAGAAATAGACGCACACTCTCAGTCTACATCTGGAGCTGCCCCACCCACTGATGATACAAGTAGTAAAAATGTTAGTGGGGAAGAGGTCCTGAGAGGTACACAGTAGAAGGCTACCTAAAAAAATTACTATTTCAGATATGAAATAAGGAAAAAAGGTAATTTCACTGAGAACAGCTGTTGTAATGGAGCTACTTTTTATGGTAAAGTCATTTCTACTTTTGAGTTTGTTGTAGATTTGTAAATCTGAGCCAGATTCACACTTTTGGTTTGTATACACCAACTATACCGGCATTTGGTGGTGGGTGGTACTGGTAAGTGCGCAGAGAGAGAAAGACCAAGATAAACTGCATTCACCTGATCACTGCTGCTTAGTGTGTGGAGTTATGTTTTCGGTTGACCACATTGGATCACATTTATTTTGTATTGGATTGCATTTATATCCCATTGGAACATGTTAAATCCGGGCATGACTTTTGTTTTTACTATAAAGTGCAGCAAAAGTTAATCTAAAAAATACACATCAACTTTGCACTGGGGTGAACATCAGGTGAAAAACATGAAGCAGAGCCTATTTGTTCATAGTCGTGAATGTGAACTTTATATATGCTCTCCCTCACTGCTCTCAACAACTCCTCTCCTTCAGTGCCTCCATCCTGTACTACCTGGTCATCTCCAATCAAATCGTTCAGTCAGAAGTTTTAATGCCATTAAGGCCCCCGCCAGTTTCTAGGTTCTGGCGAAGTTCTCCTTCATTTGGAACCACCTCTTTCATCGAAAGGCTTTTCTTTCATTCCCTCTTATCACAATACATTTTATCATATGTTTCCGTTAGTTTCTTCTGATTGAAATGAAGTGAAAGTTTCTATATTATTAATGATGGTTAGAAGTTCTTCTTAAAAACAACTAGATTCAATGTGATGGCGAAGCAGGACAAAGGCTTTAGCTTAGCAGCTACTAGATATGATTCAGGGGGCCTCTCTGTAACAAGAACCAGAGGCTCCATCTGTGTCTGATGTACTATATATCACTGTTGTGGATAGTGGGAGGCTGACAGCATCTCATGGCAACGTGGCAACCACTGTGGTAAATAAATTTTAAAAAAAGAAAAAAGAAAAGACCATTCTCCATTGAACACAATGACCCCCTTCCATTTGTTCCTGCTTGGTTCAGCAAGAATCCATGTCTCAATGCAGATTGTAGTATCACACAAAGTATATTAGGATTAATACCAGTCAGATATACATCTGTGAGAGAAGATTTCTTCAAAAACCGCAACTATGCAACGCTGAGAACTATATGTTTTATATCAGATGCTTTGCTGCTTGGTGAGAGACAGATGAGCCATAGTGCATTTGGACCGCATTAAGCAGACACATTATAACATGTAGCTACTATTTTTTTACCCTCCTTTACTAAAGGCTCCTTTCTCTATGCGAGACATAAAAGGGAGTGAAAGTTTTATATGGAAAGCCTCCATCTGGTTTAGCTTAGAGAGGCGAGGAGATGTGCTGGAATCGGAGGAGCTCGGGTAGTGTCATGGCAAACCGGAACCTTTTAACACGGCATGGACCAATAAAAAAGAGCAGGGGAAGAAACTACAGAGCTTTTCTCACTCACTACTGATGTCCTTCCATTTGTCCTTTCATTGTTTTGGAGCTGAACCTCAATTATGACCTACACGAAACGTGCGAATGTCAAGGTAAAAATGCCTTGATGATTATTTAACACAATGCTGCTTCCTCTTTTACTCACTTTCAGGTGAAGTAAACGTTGAATTGCCTTAATAGGGACGCCGCTTCCCACAGCCTAGAAAAGCATTGGCTACTCCAGCATGTTTTCAATCATGCACCAGGGGCTATCAAGACAGGCCTAAAACAACAGTATTACACGTGAATGAATGGCTCAAGCACAACATTTGCTGCTGCTGCCTGCTGAGTTGTACGAATTGGAGCACACCTGGCAGCCTTCCAATATCCCAAGATCGTCTGGAACTTTCATGAATTCCAGCTTTGATGGGGTTCCATCCCGGGAATGCTGAGTCAAAACAAGCTCAAACTAAACCTCACAGAGATCTAAAGAAAACCTCTTGCTTCACCTTACAGTGCAGAATTATTTCCCAGTGGTAATGGCTGCAACGCTGCTAAGTGCAGGTAAAAACCCGCCGCTGTGATTCAGAGCCAAAACTTCCATGTTAAATGTGAAACCCTTCAATGTAAACATCAACAAAGCTTATAACAGGTTCATTTCCATCTGCAGAAAGTAAGGCGGGTCGACACCCTCATGTTTGGCTACCACAGCCGACCATTTCTCTAAAAATAGTGCAACAGCCAACTGCACCATGGTTTAAGTGTGTAGAAAGTAGAGTGAGTTTAAGAATAGAAAAATTACAAAACAATAGTAAGCAATTAAAGTTCTTCATAATCCCAGTAATATTTCAGAATATGTGTCAGTCAGACTGCAAAGGAATAAGAGAAGCTACAGTCAGGTTTGTCAACAACTAATTATTATCCAAAATGTGGACCCATCAAAACCAACGTCCTTCATTAAAAAATATCAAATAAGCATGAGAAAAAAAGCCAGTTCCTATAGAGGAACATAATTATTATAACTGTGCATCCAAAGTAATACTAGAAGTGCTCTTGGGACAAGATTAAAGACTAGATGTTTTCGAAGAGTTTACAAATACAGATTAAACAGACCAGTAACACCAGAAACCATTGGGGGGCAGTGTTCCCATTATTTCCATACAGTCAACAGATGTCGCCCGACACAACGATGAAGCGAAAAAGGTAGATAATAAGTTTTACAAATAGTAAAAAAAACTCTGCCCGCAGTCTGAATGTATTCAATGGCCTCGAAGAGTACAGTCAACAAGGTGAAAAATCAAAATAGCCATGAAAACCTACTGCCGCCATTTTTTGTTTCTGGGTAAAAGGAAACAGCAATGTAATTATATGGCTGTAGTTTCTTTGGGATGTAATGACGCGACTCCCGAGTCTCGGCAGAATTATGAGTAGGCCTTGGTGCCTCTGGAGCAAAATCGTGTGGCTCTAGTGCCACACGATTTTGCTGTAATGCCTCAGCGACATAATTATGTGGTTTCTAGTGCCTCTGTGGTGCACTGATGTAACTCTAGTACGAGAATATACAACTCTAGTGCATTTGCAAGATAAGGACTTAACTCTAGTGGCTCCGTGATGTAATGATGTGGCTCTACATGACACTACTGCCTCTGTGATGTAATGACAGGACATTATTGCCTCTATGACACAAAGATGTATCTCTAATGTCTTTATTGACATAATTAGATGGCTGTAGTGCCTCTTTGTTATAATTACGTGGCTCTAGTGCCTCTGCGACTTAATGACGTGATTATAGTGTCCCTGCAACGTAATGATTTGCCTCTAGCATCTCTGTGACCTAATGATGTGGCTCTAGTTCCTCTACAGAAAGCGGCAGCACAAACCTTAGAGAATGACTTGTTGAACCACCTCTGGCTCTGGAACTAAGAAGGCTGGAGGAGAATAATGAGTGCTTAACTGCAGAGGCAGTTTTAACTCGTAGTCCAACTCGTAGTCCAACTCGTAGCCCAAACCCAATCCAGTGTGTGATTGGGTTTGCTCTGTCAAAATAATAATTATATTAGGCCTCATTCTTTTCTAAATTACGAGTCCAATAAAAGTTTAATCTTCCTGATTGACTTTAATTCCACTTCCATGTTCTTCTCACTCCTTTCTGGGTCTTTGGCTTCTGGAATAAAGAACAAGCTTAATAGCCATTCATTCAATAACAATTAAATCTACTTATGGTGTGTGGAATTAATAGTTTTATGTCTTTATTATTTGTTCCATGCAGTTGGTAGGTTGTTGGTAACTAGTCCTTGTTGATGTGTTCAATGAAACACACCCTGTGTTGCATGACATCAGCAGCGAGGTTGTGCTTTGCCTGTGAAAATAAACACGCCGGGGTGCTGGAGATAAGAGGGGTCACACACCTCCCACCCTCCCAGCATGCACGCACACAATTGCATGCAGAGTCTAAACACATCCCACTGGGAGGTTGGTTAGATAGTCACGCACCTGGCTCTGTCAGCACTCTGAATGCTATCAGTCAACCACATGTCAGACAACATGGAAAATAAAACAAACACACACTCGTCCCTGCACACGCACAAGATGTGCCTGTGAACTTAGAGCCATGTCCAGCAGCAGCACAGTGAGTACAGGCGTGTGTCATTTGCATACATCATGCGTGACCTGGGAGGACATAAATTCGCATTCACTTTCATCTTCCCCTCGTCTCTCTGGTTCAGGATTCCTGCAGTGCAGTCAACCTTTGGCTTCTCCGCGGTCAATCGCCCACACAAAAAACACGCAAACAAGCATAAACTTTTTAGGATCATTCCAAATCTCTCCTTATTCCCCACATCCTCTACAGTCGGATAAAAAATAAATTGGCTGACTGTTATATTTACTTAAATGTAACATGTATTTTTATTTAAATGACTTCATGTTTGTTATATAAACCTGAATACATCATTTAGGACTGGCAAAACGTTCAACAACATAGCTTTTCAAGATTCAATCACGCTGACATTAACTTATTCGATCGAGTTCCGGAGTTTGTTTGTCTTGTTTTGTGTCCACCTTTGATGCAAGCTGTGCCGAAAACTAAATTTCTGTTGCTTTTTATATTTTAGTACTCAAGTTAATCTAATGTAATCATTGTAAGTATATCCTCGTGACTCAATTTTTTTGTTTTAGCTCTAAGCAACAGTGTTGGGTCAACTTAATTTATTTAGGTTTGTCAAACTTTTTAAACATTTTGTAGGGTAATTTGACCATTGCAAAATTATTTGGTTATATTCCAAGTAACTAAATTGAATAAATACAAATAAATTAAGCTATAACTAATCAAAGTTACTAAATCGAATCAATGTGAATGAAATTAAATTATAACTAATCCAAATAACTAAATCCAATCAATCTAAATAAAAACATTGAAACTAATCAAGCAGCTTAATTAAATCAAGCCTTCTATATTAAGTTTAAACTAATCTGAGTAACTAAGTTGAACCAAGCTTAATTAAATCAGTTTTAACTCATTCAATTAATCCTAATAAATCAAGCTGTAAATTTTCCAAGAAACCAAATGGAATCAATCTTAGTAAATTAATTGAAAGTTTGTTATTAAATAGTATCAAGCTCTTGCTTCTTAATCATTTACTGTCACGCATTGCTCTTTGTGTTTGCAATATTGTTAACATCTTGTATGGAAATCATGAGATTAACATTACATTTCCAAAGCAACAAGGGTCCTCAGAGACCACATGCAACCACCTGCATCTAGCAATGGCTGTAAATGCTCCTTTGTACCAACAGGTTACTTCCTGTTTATACGTAACTCCATTCCCTTCCCTTCACACAATACAAATAGAAATTGTTCTAACTTTCTCCATAACTTTCGTCATACAGAAAAAAACTGATGATCCAACCCTCACAATGGTTACGAGCTCTGAGTAGTGAGCTTGTCACCATGAGGTCAGGGAGAAAACCAGCCCAAATTAGCTTTTTTTATATTGGTGCCGGTCTTATACTTAGAGAAATGGTGTGGAGCTCTTGGAGTAGAACTGCTTCCCCTTCAAAAGTCAAAAGTAGCCAGCTAAGGTGTTTCCAGCATCTGATGTCCCAATGCCTCGTCCCTTCGATGATTTTTGTGAATTCCCAACTGGAAGGAGATCCACTTCAGGGATTACACATCCATTAAACCTTGGGATCCCCAAGAATGAGCTAGAAAGTGTTGCTGGGGAGAGGTATGCCTGGATTAACCTGCTTAACTGCTGTCACAGCAACCCATCTCAAGTTAAGTGGAAGAAAAATGATTGGAGAGCAAAGGCTACCTGAAATGTTTGGTAGGTTAAGTGAAAAAATAAATAAATAATGGATCCATCTGTATCTAATCATTGGGCCACTGTCAATTCTTCCAGGCCATGTCATAGTAATCCTTATCCTGGTTTAAACATAAAAGCAGAACATAGACCCTTGAATTGTAATTATCAAACAGTGCAAAGCAGGTTCTTTCCAACATGTTTCAAGTTTTTTGCAAATCTATAGAGGAGTTTTTTGACAAACACAACCAATTCAATAAACTGCCTTAATGGAGATATGAAGTGGTGGATTATCTGCACTAAAATGCATTCAAATCTACAACTGCACCTCAAGAGTTTTACCATACTCTTTTTGCTCCTTACTGTTGGTTACTTCCTTTTAAGATATGAAAATATTTCACTTCTCATCCAAGACGCTTCGTCAGCTCTGACTGACTGTTGGGGAGTCAGGCATCTCACCACCTATGAGGTCGTTCTCACTTTGAGTGGTGAGGGCTGTGTTTAAAGTTCACCTACCTTGTTTACCCACTGGGTCATCATGTGAGTCGTTGGCATAATATGTTGCAAAGTGTGAATGCTGGTAAAACTGCATTGGGAGGGATGCTGGGATGAGGCCTTCACACATAAGACCGTAACCGTTTGATGCTGTTTGGTTCACACGACAATGACGTTTAGGGGCCTGAAATCCGGTTCCATGGTTTAACATTTTGAACACTCCACTGTTGTTTTTGCCTTGTAAACTGGAAATCCGCAAACTTCAGGAAAACAGGGATGACACAGCCCAGCTTTGCACATTCCGATGTTTTCAGTCTGATAGCGATGCGTGAACAGAACAACGGTTGACCATTACATTTAAATGCTGTGCAATGCGTTTTTCAGAAATTTTGATTTTTAAAAGTTAAAATGCCCATTATTGGCCAGGCAGCAGAGGATGGTCCCCTTCTGTTATTGAGAGGCAAAAGGGGAGATCAAATATATAAAGAGTAATTAGATAAAATTAGCCATAATAAAATCTCAGTATCATAATTGAAATAAATTTTGATATTTTCTTTTGTATTTCTTTTTGGTGAAATTCAGATCTTCTTCAACAGTGACACCCACAGGGTAATCAAGGTGAATAGGAGTCTTTGCTTATCGTCCTCTGGAGGAGAAATCTACTAGATCATTTTAATGTATTCCAATGTGCTTCTTTTTCATGCTGATCTGTTATCGGCTAAAATACGGAAAATTATGCTATGAGGGAGGATGTCCTCCAAAACCAATCAACAACTAGAATACAATATTGACGCATTGGTCCAATGAGAATTACTACATTTCCTCTTCAACTTTGTACCACTGTGAGGGACTTCAGTGAGATCTACTGGTGGTAAAGGAGAGCTTCATGGCAAACTTATTCAAAATATAACAAAATATTACATTTTATTTAGGCCATATCCAAATAAATGTCTTCATTTCAGCTTTAGCAGTTACCATGTTAAGCCCTGAACATTATGTATAGCCGAGGGTTTATACTTTGAAACTGCATAATAATAAAACATATAAGGCTTAATTTTCCCACCAAAGTAGAACGCTCACAACACAATGTGCGACACAAGTTCCACTCGAGTCCTACAAAATAAGAGCACTTAACATAAACCACAAAACTGCTTGGTAACAGGAAACATAAAATCACTTGGTACATATGCGGAGACTAAAACCATAACAATGATTACATGTGTTTTTCAAGTTCAAAGTGACAAGGATTTTTTATCATATGTTGTCAAAACATGTATTTAATCATGAATATTATGAATAAAAGCATTGTGCATTAAAGAAAGGTTTAATCTTATCTTGCTATCTGTTATTACATTATTGCCAATCTCACTCACGTGTAAGTCTCATTGTCATCTTTTTTAAACTGTACTTTGACTGCATCTAATCCAAACATTTAAACGACATACATCTTCAACCATAAAATGAAGTACGCTGGCTTCTACTTTTGAGGATCATCATGATGCTGATGAATGAGAATCTAGACAATTATATGGTTGCTCCTCTCAACTAGGGGAAATCAATATTGATTCACAGTGACAAAGTTGTGCCAACACTGAAAAGTCTCCATAGATTCAATATTCAGAAAGACTCTAATGGAACAAAATACAGAGTGTTTTATCTAGTGGTTATAAACTTAGTCAGCATTTGACAAGAGCTTGATGGTAACATATTCAGGTTCATTTCTACAAAAGGTCCTGCACAGTCATTGATCACCTGTTTACTCTTTCACAAAGAAAAAACATCTTTGATGCACTTTGACACATAGAAAGAAAGAGGAAGGAAAGGGTGCTGACAATACATCATTTTAATGCAGCTTGTTCTACATGGTGAAGTACTTACAACTAGTCATAACTGCTCTCCACTACTTCAATGACAGGCCTCTGTTACATAAAGCCATTCTGGATGACTTTTTAAGCAGCAAAGTACCCCTCAAGGTCAGCTTTCATATGTTCTGACAACTGCTCTTTTTCCTGTCAAACGCAACGACCCAGCTCAGCCTTCCATCAAAAAAATCATTGCTCTATAGTCTCCGTAGTTTCTTAACTCTGTAGTAAAACAACTTTTACTATTGACAAATTGTAAAGGCCAATGGCTTCCATTCATAGTTGCGGATTCTGCATAAATCCATCTCATTTATGACCATTGCATTCCTTTCACTTGTGATTTGCTATGGTCTTCCCCACAACCGCATTGCCGACTTTCCCTTCTTGTGAAAGACTTGTGTCTGAGGCGGCTTTTGGATTTAACAGCTGGAGCTGATAAAGAGAAGTGCTGAATAGCACAACAAGCCGGAGAGAGGATGTAGAGCAGTCCAACCGCAGTGCTTGGAGGGCGCTTATGGAAAACAGCAAAAAGCGAAATAAGAATTGGTTTAAAGGCCCATTCAGAATAAAAACACCGAAATTAATTAACATGTCATTCCAATGCAGAGGGGTATAATAAAACTTTACATAAATCAATCAGAAGAACAACTGTCCCGTGTAAACAGTAGAACAAAACTGTTTCCTGGTTGATGAAGATCAGTGTTTGAACCAAAGTCACATCATATATGCAAAATGGTGGCTTCCAAGCAGAACTTGAACAACGCAGAATGTTGTTTTTAATAAAAACATCTCTGTGCTCTACTCTAAAAAACCCATCCAAGAACAACTATCAGGACAGACTGGAGCGTCTGTAATTTGTAATTGAACAAATTACAAATTGGTGGAAAACGTTGATGATTCTGATTATAAGGATATATCCCACAGCAACCAAAGTGGATCAGACCAACCAACCTAAAGAAAGAGCACTGTTGAAGTTCTCTGACTATGGAGGAAAAATACTGATGAATGTCTCTGACCACGCAGAAAGACCACTGATGAAGGTCTCTGACCACAGAGGAAGACCACTGATAAAGGTCTCTGACCATGGAAGAAGATCCCTGGTAAAGTTCTTTTACTATGGCGGAAGACAACTGATGAATGTCTTTGACCACAGAGGAAGACCACTGGTGATGGTTTCTGACCATAGAAGAGGACTGCTGTGAAAGGTCTCTGACGATAGAAGAAGACTGTTCGGTAAGGTCTATAACCAAAGAGGAAGACTGCTGGTGAAGGTCTCTGACCATGGAGGGCTATCACTGGTGAATTTCTCTTACAATGGAGGAAGACCACTGGTGAGGGTTTCTGACCATAGAGGAAGCCCTCTGATGAAGGTCTCTGACCATGGAGGAGGATCACCGATGAAGTTCTTTTACAATGGAGGAAGACCACTGGGGTAGGTCTCTGACCGGAAGACTGCAGTTGCATAGAGGAAGATCGCTGGTGAAGATCTATGATCATGATGTGGATCTGTGGTTTCACAATGAACCGTACTATAAGGACCTTCTCCTTTAAACAATACTTCAACATCAACTTAATAAGATTAAGTTGATGTTAATATAGAACTTCTGCTAAGTCTACCACACGACCACCTTTTTAGCTAACTTAATATTAGCTAATGTTACCACAAGCTAATGTTACAAAGTAATACCACTGACGTACCAATGAGGCTTTCTGCTGCTCACCTTCCCCCTTTAATAACTTCCTGCTTCCAACGTATAATCCAGCTGCTGTTAATGAAAAGTCCTGTCATACATCCGTTCTGAATAAATGCATTGGGAAATTTAAACACCAGATCCTATTAGAGCAATACTTGAAAAAGTGGATAACAAAACTTCAATTAGAATGGAGAAAAGTGTCCATGTAAACTCAGCTAATGAAAACTGCTGCTGTGGATCAACAAAAGCCACTGTCCAAAACAACTGCAATAGAGTCGAGCACACCATCCCAGTATTGGCACTGTTACTGGTTTCAATGCTATAAGACAAGATGAAAACAAGCTTAACTTGAGCGTCATGGTCATTCAGCTTCCCTTGAGACAGACTACAGGAAACTGTCCCAAGCGGCAGGAAGCCCATCTCAACAGTCCTCTTATCACCTATAGTATCTGAGTCCATGGGGGAAACTTTTATCACCCATTCATTCTTTTGCTTATTTTAAGTAATATGGCTTTTATTTATTAATATTTCTTCCTTCTCTTCAAAACTGATGTTTAATTGATGTGTAATACTGAATGACACTTTTCAACATGATGCGGTCAGCCTCAATGCATATAATGTTTTATCAATTTTACCACTTGTAAAAATGTGACCAAACTCTCAATAAAGTCTGGCAGGTTCTTAATGAAGTTTTTGAAAGGTACCGGTTTTTGGGAAATGTAAAGCAATATTTATCCACTCATGTCAACTTACCGGTTTAAACGGTATACCGATTTTATCATGCAACCCTATAACTCTTGTCATCTGCTGACACAAAATCTTTAATCAGACTGATTAGTGAAAGGTGTTCTTACAAACCCAGCTAGTTACAACTAGTGCTGCTGAGCCCACACACAAGCCCAGCATCAGCACTGGTGTTTGTGCAACCCTAGAGAAAAGATGAAGACAAGCGCAACTGGAGTGTAATGGCCAATCAGTTTCCCATGGGACAGACTGCAGGAAACTGTCTACAGACGCAGGAAAGCCATTTCTATTTATCTCACTACGTCTAGTATCTTGAGTCCATTGGGGACACTTTTATCATGCTTTATTCATGGTGTCTTATACTGAAGGGTGTACCGTACAATGACAACCTTTGTGCAGTTCTAGAGCTAGATCTGATAAAGCACATGAGATGCACAACAATTTTCCTCCCACAATCAGAGAAAAAGACTATTATCACTGCAGTCAACACCTTTATGATTAAGTTTGGCGGCCTATTTGTGCTCTTAAGCTCTTCCCAAACAAGTACTCAAATTTTCTTTATCCCCTGAGTAATAAGATTAAGCCCCATTACTTTCAAATGTGTGCTATGGCACACACAGCTTTTAACCTGTATCCCCCCGGCCTGTAAACAGGGAAAGCTGATTGTTTGCTCATCTGATAAACACATTCTGGTGTCATCTGTGGCCAGTCTGGGATTGCTTGGATTTGCGCTTATTCGCACCGAGTCTCGTATAACGTCTGCTTCAACGCAGCGTCTGATTAAAGAGGAAGGTCAAAAGGATCCCAACCGCCCTTCAGACTGTGTACCCCTGGAAGCTGGCACGTCGTCCAGATGTGAGAATGCTAACCTGGTGTGTACAGAGTTTGTATGATGACACATCCACATAGAGAAACCAGACGGAACAAGGCTGTATTGACTGTACAACATCTCATTATGTTTACTCTCTACTGAAAAGCCCTAGCTTGTTAAAGATACCTTAAACACAGCCCACGGCCGGAGTACAGTACATGCTCTCCATCTTGTAAACTACACACAGACGTGTCATAAGTTTCTGAGAAAAAGCAGCTGGTGGGCGTCTCTGTCCCGGTTTCGATTTATGATGGTATGAGTAGGGGGAGAGGACACTCATCTAATTGGCACACTCCGACCCACACATTACCAATTCACAGGTTTCCTGAAAGTACCAGGTCCTCCTCCACAGCTTAACAGGAAGTGTGTCTCCTACCTATGAACTTATTTGTGCGTAACACCACAGAGTTGCTTTTAGGAGTTCCTCTCCTCTGGCACAAATGTGTCGGGTCCACATCCTGTTGACTGAGAGCATGTCGAAGCAGACAAGCCTCATTAAACTGCTCAGCGATGATTTGAGTGAAGATCCCCAAAATGGGATATGTATATTTAATGACAACTATGAGTCTGAACTGAGGGTTTGTGGTCTAAACGCTGTTTCAAAAATAAACTGCCACAAACCAAATATTTATAGAATATGGACTTTTAGTGATGATAATTCTGGGGTTTAACTCTTTTGCTGTGGATATGTTTTGGAAGTGTGGCCCACTTTGAGCTGCTTTGGACCAGTGATATGAGACTGGTTGAAAAAAGCAAGAAGCCAAACTTGCTGCTGATTCAACCAAAATACATGTTAACAGTCATCAGATGATTTCCCTGTGTGGGAGGCCTGGTACAATTGAGAATATCCTGAACTGCTGCCAATATCATCCGCAAAATCATCTGGAAAGACAGGACTCACCAGAACATCTGCTTTTTTTGAGAGGTAGTAGAACCTTGTTTAGACTTTTTAAAATGCGTTTCAGGCAATCGGATCTCAAGCGGACAGCAAGATACATGGCCGTTTACTATCCATTGTGTCTAACACGCATCTCCGAAAGTGTCCAGCTTACCACTTATGTTCAGAGTCCGTTGTTGCGTAAGTCACTTCTGCTACAAGGTCGCTAGCTAGCACGGGCTACCAAACAACTTAAAAATGTTTCAAGAGTTAATTTGTATGTATTGGGATCCAACTGTTGCATCTGACAGGAAAAATTAATTTGTGGAGAAATTATAGAACTTGAAGGAGGGACAATGTGAAAATTGATGCATATTAGAAATGCAGTGGCTTTCGCCATTGCATTGTAAGCCATTATACTGATCGAGCACACCCGCCAAAACAACCAACACGTCCAGCACCGATAACATATTTCTTGATACATCCTTGTCTGAGACATATAAGAACACATTAGTGTTAACTCTACGAAAGATATGTGTATCTGTATCAAATGCATCCCAGACCACCGCGACAAAAGGTTTGATTGTTCTATCTTGGTCGTCGTTTACACTTGTATTTAGTGATGTGCTTCGCTCTCAACTCGTAATCCTATATCCCACAAAAAAATCTGACTCCCGGGTCATTCTTTTACCAACTTGAATTTCCAGAATTTAACAGAACAAAAATAATGAATTTATGTGAATCAAAAGCCAGCATTGCCAAGACATGACAGGGAGCTCTGTCCAGTGTTACTAGTCAACTCATTGTCCTTTAGCAATCAGGGTTTTACTATTGTCTTTATGGTGTTGTTCATGTAGCAGGTTCTTCCAGTGAACCATCACTACCTCCAGACTCCCACCTTCATGACAATTTCATTAAGACCATTGTACACTACATAAAATAAGTAACTCTGCACATATGTCAAAACAGGCATATATCACAAAAGCCATCATTGTGCAGACCAACAGCAAAACCAATCTGCCTCAGTGCTCAAAAGGATGTGTGCACTAGCTACCCAATAGTGAGTGAAACACCACATACCTTCCCCATTTATTATTAGATAGATTAGATTATTATTTTCTAACCGATTTATTAGCCTATAGGATATTCCCTCTAAACCTGCAACACTGCTGAGTTCTCAGATCCAATCCTTGAACGACGGGCCCTCTTGCTTTTTCACTTTTTTATTTATCATTTGCTTGCCAATCATAATACATGTCTGAATCCAGTTTATTAGGTGTTTTACAATATGGTCAATGAGTTTGGGGCTTCCATGTACATATACACCAGGACAGCGAATCAGGAGTCCATTATATAATCATGTGATCTGGCAATCTGACCTCTGAGTGGAGGAATAAGCAGGCCTTCAAAATTTTATGGAAACCACTTAAGCAGCTCAGTAACATATATGATATTCCTAAAGCTGACGAAGTCATTAATAACCCATTACGTCCCTTGCAAAGGGAATTTGAACATTTACCCTCAGGGAGGCGCTATAGGTTACTGAAGGCGAAGAGAAATCTCTACAAGAAATCCTTTGTTCCAAATGCTGTCAAAGCAGTGAATGAATTTAGGATATGGTAGACCAGGACCCAGGATGGAGCTCTGAATTTGCTGTGGTCAATGTGGTATGTTGTAAAGTAACAAGTGGCATATCATTATTTGTAATGAATGTGTATGACGTGAAGACATAGCGTTATGTGTATTGTGTTTTTACAACAAGCGTTCATGGTAAAACCGGAGGCAAACTCAAAAAGTAAATACAGCAAAATATCGTAAAACCTTTTGTGGCAAACTCAAAACCCTGGAGTCACGGTAAATAAATCTGTATGATATTTTTCACAGACACAGCCTGAGCTGCGAGCCTGAGCTCTATAGCGAAGTAGGAAAATAAGCCGTCTAATAGTCTGGTGGTCCATGTTCTCCAGACTATAACTGTTCACAGGACTGTAATACCATAAGTATATGTTTTCCAGACATGAGCTAGTCTACAGACCTGAAATACTCCAGTTGTCCATGTTCTCAAGAGTAGAGCTTGTCTAAAGACTTTGTATAGTCCATTAGAGGATGTTTTCCAGTCTTGGTCCAGCCTACTGACCTGTAAAACTCCATTAATCTCTGTTTTCAAGACAGTAGCTAGTCTACAGACCTTCAATACTCCAGTGGTCCATGTCCTACTGACCTTTAATAGTCCAGTAATCTATGTTTTTCCGGACAAGGGCTGGTACACAGACTGACTATAGTCCATGGGTCCATGATTTACAGACTACAGCATTTCTAAAATCCTGTGATAGTTGATTAGTCTATGTTTTCCAGAAAGGAGCTAGTCCACAAACCTTTAATAGTCCAGTTGTCCACATTCTCCGGACTAAGGTCGGTCGATAGACCTCTAATCGTTCATAAGTCCATGTTTTCCGGACAGAAGACGGTCTTAAGACCTTTAATAGGCCAGTAGTCTATGTTTTCCAGATAGGAGCTGGTCTACAGACCTTTAATAGTCCATTAGTCCATGTTTTCCAGAATATCGGTGTACCACAAACCTGTAATAGTTGATTAGTCAATGTTTTCCAGACACGAGCTGGTCTACATACCTTTAATAGTCCAGTAATCTACTTTCTCTGCACTAAAGCTGGTCTATAAAACTGTGATAGTCTGTGATAGTCTAGACTACAGTTGGTTTACAGACCTATAATAGCCCAGAAGACTTTTATCACAATATGTGCTATTGCAATTCTTCGAAAATTGAAAGACGTTAATATTTCGGACTTATGACTGATGAAGAAATTGTATCAAGGAGGCTCTAGTGATTCACAACCCTTAAAGTGTAGTAGATGTATGACATAAAGAACAGGATGAGCCATGACACTCAAAACAAATTATAAATAGTAAAAAAAATCCTTTTTAGAATGTTCAAGATGTAAAAGATGCAATAACGTACATGACAACTATATGTATGACGTCTAGAGAGGCAAGGATGTGTAGTTTGTGAGACATGCTCAGGACATTGACGACTGTACCAAACCATCATTTTTATTTCTGGGGCACAAAAAGCCCCATTCTGTTCAGTTACTGGTACCATGATGTGATTAAGTGGCTAAATTGACTTTAAAATCATACCACATAGTAACTCATAGTAACCTGCAGCAGTGGAAGTAAATTAAATTGAGGGGGAAAGAGCAAGTTGCAGAACTGCAAAAAATTGTCTAATTCCTTCCTACTTCCATTCATTGACTGCTTGCCTACAGACAGACAGTCAAAACATAAATTACCGTGTGTAGATACTTCGGTTTGGCTCAGGCACAGTTGAGACCTTGATTACTCAGGACTCCTTTTCAGGGAAGACATATCTGAGAGTTCAGTCAGCTGGCCTCCATCCAAACTCAGGCTGTGATTGGCGAGGATGTAGCGGTGAAATTAAATTAACACAAAACAGACTTTAGTTAGTCATGAACAGATAAACCACAGATGCCCCAACAATAAGTTACATCTTTATTTAAATCTCCTTCTATATCGGACAAAGTGAAGATTGAGGAAGATAGAGGAAGCCCTTGCTCAAACAAACTACAGCTTCTCTGAGAATATTGGAATATGTCCAACAATTATCCAACTCACTGCAGCATTACTTTTCTCAAATCTTGGATATGACCATCAGCTTTTTCTCTTATCTACAGTTTGGGGATGGCATAGAGACAATATCATAATCACAAGTCAGCATCTTATCACCACATTGGTTGAGTTTGGTGAAGATGAAGCATTGAGCTCTCTGCAGCTGTGCTCAGATTTTATGAAAGAACTGAACACGTGGCTAAGTGCTGAGAGCCCTGACCATGAAACCCATTTCTTCTGCTTAAATCACTGTGATGAAAACTAAACGGGGGCTGAGAGAGGCCAACAGCCCATCAGTCAGCCAGCCTGTAAAGCTCCGCTGCCCCCCTCAATACACATTGTCCAATTAAGGTCTGCAATGCCCTCCTCTGGACCCAGGCAAACTGCCACAGGCTGGCAAGCCACAAGCAGTCTGGTCATCTCCCTTTCTAGGCCCGGCAAGCTAAAGTGTGTAATGCTGACACTTCATCAGTGGGTGGGCACTGGCGCGTGGGCACAGGCTATAAAAGGCCTGGAGGAGACCGATCTTTGCCCCCCTCACCCTCCTACGACTGTGTTTGGACCAACTTCCTGTGTGAGCAGAGTGTGCAGATGTGTTTGAGTGTGTGCCCTGAAGGAGGGTGGCTTGACTTTATGCTTGCAACAGGATTGTGAGCTGTGCTGTAACAGATTGCAGACTCCTGCCACCATTACACTGATCTGCGGTGCCTTAAATGAAATGAAATGCTGTGAAAATGGTTTAGGCTAGTAGCCTTGTTAGCCTGTTGCCAGCGGTGCATAAAGTATTCAGAATCACTACTTGAGTAAAATTAATATTCCCACACTGTGGATATACTCTGCTACAGGTAAAAAGCCTACATTCAAACCTTTACTTAAGTAGAATGTTTTAAATTGAATCTGAAAAATTTACTTAAAGTTTCAAAGTAAAAGTACTCAACATGTGCTGAAAACTGAGAAACTGTTATTTTCTAAAACAATTGATTTAAAAGAAAAATCATCCGCCCTTTCTCACGTTTTTTTGTTAGTCAAGGAAGTTAACATGTTGGAGTTTCCATTGGTGGATAAAAGTTTTCTTAATCAAGTTTGGTACACCTTGATTGCTGTGGCCTTGGTGTATGTTAAAGTCATTATTGGGTTAATTTGTCCTTTTCATCCACTGTTTCTCTCATATTTCTTGCGCTTTTCTTAACATGCAGTTCATGTTTGGCTGTCGCCATGGCAACGGCAATGTGATAATGTTATTATCTCTTTCCATGAGATTACGGCCAAAATAGAGGCAAGAAACAAAGGAATGAATACTTGTACCCAATCATATCCTTTATGATTGGGTACAAGATATGCTTTACAAAAAATGTTTTTGTGAAGCATATCTTTCCTTTCAAAATGTGGCTTCAGCCAAAAGATGTTAGCTTAGCAGAAAGAATATAAATAATAAAATAATGTAGCTAGTTGCCAGCAGTTGTTCCTTTTGATGCAATCATTTCAACCAGTTGACTGTAATAAATGTTATATTGCCACGCCTATAAAGTTCATGCTTTCAGCAGTAAATACAACACCGTAGCATTAGGAAAAATGTTGTTAACATGCAGACTGATTGACACTCCTGTAAGGTTGACCTGAGGGAAAAAAATCACTCTTCCATTCTTTCAGGAGCCCTAATGCACAGGTTATTTCAGAATGTAGGCCCAGTTAAAGCGCACTATTTGCGGATCCCTTGGCAGTCATACTGAAAATTAGCCTGTCCGAAGAGGAAGTTAATGATGATTAAGTGACCCAATGAGAAGCGCCTTTACACAGAGTTGGGCTCTTGACCCACGAGTATTCCTGAACTTGATTTTATTGCATAAATATGTCAAGTCAATTTGTCACAGCTTCAGGCAAGAGAACACAAGCTCTTAGTCTGTGGCCTAAATGGAAGTTTTGGACACTCTTTACCATGACCTGTCTAGGATACAAAGTATTGTATTATTTTATAATATATATTGAAAATATGAATGGAACATGTTGGTATTAGAAAGATAAAAGTAAATACTTTTATCTTTCCAAGCCACTTGATTGTGCATTAGATTGTTTTCACCTAACGATGGCAGCAAAGATGGTGGTCACAGTGTGAGAGGGAAAAGAAGAATGATGGGGCATTGGATGTATCAAACTGTTCATTGTCTGCGTTCAAAACAAATGCAAGGGGCTTATTATGATTTTTGACAAGTCAAAAGGACAATGAGATGGATGAGAGGATGGCAAATTAAATGCTCAGGAAATACTATGAACACAAGGGTTCAGTCGCCACAGCCAGGAGATAGCTGAGGACAGTAAAGCTAGCTTTAATTTAATGCCTTGGAAAGCCACTTTCACACTTAAGAGCAACAACAACAACACGGTCCATCACTTACTTCCTATGTTAAGACATACAATTAGACTATTCAGTGGAAACCTTTAACTTATGCTGTCTGTTCAGGACACTAGAAGGCATGTGGCTCTGTCATAGACACAGTCATACCTGAGGTCTACATAGAGGTGAAAGACTGACAACTTTATCTGATCGGACAAAACACATGTTAAGAAACAGGTTTTCCTATGGGGACAAAATTTGCAGTTTAATAAAGTGATAAATCATAATACGTGGACCATCTTGTCTTGGACAAACCAATCAAAGTCGAAAAAAGGAGAAAGGAGTTGTCAATGAAATAGTAATGGATGTGTTTACTTGTGGACTGTGTCAGATGACTGATCAACCAAGGCAGCGTGTGATCGCTTAATAAGACATACGTGGATCAAGACCTTAGTGGACTGACTGCAACTGCAAGTCGGATGGGAAGGTCTTACAGACAGCAACAATATATATCCCCGAAAATATCCATTAAAAAACTCCCCCTACTGAGTAAAATATGAACAATTAGAGTAAAATATGATATATACATCATACATCTCCTTGAGTTGATTCATATGCAAAACATTAGGACCAAATTGATCCGATGGTTAAGAGGTTACATGAAAAAATCTGTGTTTTTAGTAAAAAATACATACAAGCCATAAATTTGTATATATATATATATATAATTATTCCTGGTGTTGTAAATACACAAATGACCTTTCACAAAGGTCACTAAAGACTATTGAAGTTTAAAATTGGAAAATTATCCATGAAATAGCTTTTGTGTTATCGTGTTAAGCCACATTTGTGGGGGTCAGTAGATGGTCAGTAGTGCGGACGTCTCCCAATCGGAAAAACGGAAGGTAGCCAGTTCAAGTCCCAGGAGGGTCTTCTTGTCGTAAGGTTTTTGAGCAAGACCCTGAAACTCTAGCTCGCGGGCCACCTACTGCTCCCTCAGGGATGGGTCAAATGCAGAGAAATAATTTCACTACGTTGTATTGTCTATGGCTGTATGTGATGAATAAAGGATTTCTTTCTTCTTTTCTTAAAACGCAGGATCTGTGGCAGCCGCGGACACAGTGATGGTGGACGCGGCAGCAACATTGATGATTCCATAGTATCCCAAACTTTTTGGGGATATAATGAGACTAAAGGAATCCTATCTTCTTTAAATCTGTAACACTGATGATAAGACAGATGTTGTCAGATATAAAATTGATCTCTATGTAGCTTTTCTGCTTTCTAGTTTCCCATAAGCCTGAGAAAAAAAAAAACGAACAAGAACTTCTAAGACCATCCAGGAAAAGAGACACGGGATACAGCCAGCCAAAGATTCTCTGTACTCTAAAATATCCGCCAGCGCTGTCTTTATACTTATCAGGAGAATTAGTGCTGAACTGAAGGAAAGATATTTCCAGAAGTGAAAATATTTACCGGTAAGTTACAGTTGAGTGCTATAGATTCCTAGAGTCCCTAATTAGACCAGCAGTGATGACAAACGTGCAGTTGCTCGCAGATATTAATATTTTCCATCAACATCATGAATGGTAAAACCTTAACTACAGGATTGGATTCTTCGTGGCCTGAGGAAGTCATTAATGGACAGCTGGCTGTCCCTGTCTTTGATTCTATGATTTCATATTTCATATGCTGGTGGAGCAGGTTCCTCTCTCAGGTTATTCTCAGACTCTGGACACTAATAGAGGGTAGTTGGAAGAGTAGGCTGTGGGGAGGTGACGTTGACAAGAGGAAGCAATGGAACTAAGCGGCGGTCGAGCCCAGTGGCTTGTCTGCTTCTGTGCTGAGCTCCATTTTTCCACCCAAACAAATAACGTCACAGCACCTGTCAGAGCAAATACCACAGAGCTGAAAGACAGCTGAGTGGCCTAATATAGTCCATAGACTTTACTCTCTGCATGCTTCGTAAAGAGGGGGGTCAGTGGGACAGGAGGAGGGTAGTTACAAAAGAAAGGGAGAGAGATAGTAAAGAGCTGGATCAGTTATGACGCAAGATGGGGTAACACAAATAAGAAGGCATCCATGGATCCTTTCTGTTATAAACACTTCTCCCTTTTGCGTACAATAAGATTGAATGCAAAGTTTAAAAAATACAAAAGTTAATTGTATTTAATGAAACCAAAAAAAAATTATTTCACAACAACTGGGTGTGGGTGAAAAATTATTTGCCCGCTTGGAAACCTTTCCAGGCCTGGTCACTCGTGCCCCATTCAATCACGTCATCATTTCAATAGACTGTCCTCAGAGGTAGGAAGTGACTCGTGTCTCACCAGTAGTACACCATGCCAAAATAAAATAAAATTCCAGAAATGCATTGAAATCCATCAGTCTATGAAGCTGTTTCAAATATTCTGTGGCTCCACAGCGCGACACTTTATCTACACATGGAAAACACTTGGAACAAAAGTGAACCTTCACAGAAGTGGACCACCTTCCAAAATTCCTCCAAGAACACAGACACGGATTGTTCAGGAAGTAAGAGATGATCCAAAGAAAACATCAGAGGAGCTGCAGGCTTCTCTCTAACCTCAGTAAATGTCAGAGTTCATGTCTCCACTCTTCCAAGAAACGGCAAAAATGTCATCATGGGAGAGTGGTGAGGAGAAAGCCTCTGCTGGACCTGAACCCCATTGAGATACTGCGGTGGGAATTGTAAAAGATCAGTTTACTGTATAAATTCAAAATCCCTTTCTGAATTTTTGGACAGTAAAACTGAAATATCAGGGCCAAGCATTTGTCATGATGAAATACATACTTGAAATACATCCTATTCAGTATTCCAGACTGCAAGATCATAAATTCATGCTCTGGTTGAATGTAGATATGGAGAGTCTGAGTTGGAAATGAGCTGTTTGGGGTATTCTTCAGCATAATAAAGTGGTAGTTTCTGAAGTTGAACATCCTCATGACTCACACTTTGAGTGACTCACAGAGTGTCTCTGCGACTGAGAGGAGTTCTGGGCTTTTGAGAGAGCATTCATCTCATGTATTTATGTCTTCATTCCTGTGAGAACTTTACGTCCTGTGTGGGGTTACGTGCCAGTTAATAGCCTTTCATGGCTTTGTAATCAATCTAAGCGAGAAAGAAAACCGGAGCTGCATCCAAAGCAGTGGTGGAGAGAGAGAGTCACATCCTCCCATAACTCACAAAGAAAGATCTGTTGTTTTACCCAATTTGAGGTCCAGGAAACAAATTCACCACCAGACCTTGTCAGGTTTAGTATAATCTGTCTTCTGCATCTAGGACAGGCGTTTTCTGAGAAGGAGCTCTTGCAGTATCAGATATGTTCCCCTGATGTGGGTTCAACCTAGGTATTTTAGTCAAGCTTATTAGATAACATGACACAATGGCACCACTCTCACATGATTCCCTCAGAAAAAGGCAAATATCACAATGCCGGTGGCGATCGCATCAGCAACTACTGGACTGTGAAATTACCACAAACAGGAAAAGAGAGAAAAAAAGCGTTATTTTGCTGCTTGTTTCGAATTTCGAGGAGCGATCAGCCTTTCTATGGTTTCTGCATAGGGACAGAAAGCAAACTCCCTGCTCTTGAAAAAATGAGCACGAATAAAAAAACTGAACCTCCGGAGTTACCAGAGGCAGAAAATTGTAGGTGTAAGAAAATGTTTGCGAAAGCCAGGAGCTGTCAATCATAATAAACAAAAAACCTGCATTAGGAATATATTAATCTGTGTAATACAGTGTGTCGTTAAGCAGAGCTTTGTGGAATAAGTTGTGGACGACTATAACTCAAAAACGGACAAAAAAAAAAGTCCGTTAGGATTTTTTTCCCCCTCTTCTGGGGTTTTCGACGATGTTGTTTTTAATTCCCGCTCCAAGACATATCCTTTGCATGCCCACTTGAGTGTGAGGTGAGGCAGTGAGAGAGGCCAGGTTTGGCTGAACGCTCGCTCACTTGTGGGGACGGTGGGAAACCAGCTCTCTCCTCGTGGCCTAATACCCACTGGAGCCACATCGAAATGGGGCTAATAGCCCACATGGGGGTGGGGGCTTGTGGATAAGAGGAAGGAATGCTATTGGCCTAAAGCTTCAGGCGATAGGCTTCCGAATATTTGCAAAAATGGCTTTGGCGCGCACCTACTCATTACGCTAATAGCCAGCTCTTAAAGGCTGATGTAAGGACAAATGGCTGTGGTAAGGGCGCCGGGATGAGCGAAGGTCAAAGAGTACGTTCACATGATTAGGACTCTCCTGCTCTAGGAAAAGTCCTGGTGTGACCTTTTTTTTCATGCTCCAGCAATCATTTTGGTTAGCCTCTTTCCCTTCTAATTCTTTCGTCCAATGGAACAATTTTGCAAATCACTTCGTTTGCAGGCTTTATATCACCACTAATTATGTTTACCTGAGACGGTTTAGTCCGGCAGTCATGACTAAGCACTCAATTAGCGTCCTTATGCCTCATCTTCTATCTTGTTCATCGTGGCAGTGATACTTAAGAATGATGATGTTATAATGAGAATAATTCCAAGACTTAGCTGGAGATCCCACATCTGTCATGCCTCTGTGTTCTTTTCTCCCTCTGTGTCTGTCTTGTGAATGGTCATCATGCTCATCTGTGTTTCCCCTCCAGCTGTGTCTCATTGTCTCGTTATGTCTGTGTATAAAGTCTGTCCTTAACGTCCCTTCTGTGCCAGTTCATTGCATGATGTCCTCGTGTCGTCACGCATCCCAACCCTTCCCAGTGTGTTGTGAGTAACCTCCAGTAATTCTGTTCCTTCCTCGTGTTAATTACTTAAGAAATAAATATATTGTGCACCTGCTCTACAGCGTATGCGTCTGCATTTGGGCCCGAGCAAAACCACACAGGAGTGCGTAACAAAATCCTCCAAATCACAGCGGATAATGCGTAAGTTAGTCAATGTAGCGTTTGGACGTCAACATGATAATTACAAATGAAAAAAATTTGCATCCAAAGACATTGATAATCCCGCTACTGGAAAAATTCCATTCCTGTCCATGGGGATAGGCACGCATTGTTGTATTTAGCATCCCCAACCAGAGGGAGGTGCATAGACCATGAGCAGGATGAACTCTAAGAGTGCCTGAACTATAAAACCTAAGATTCCACATTAGAGGATTCCTTTAAATGTTCCACAGGATGAATCCCCCTCTTGCCTTTCTCTTACCATCACATCTGAAAACGACCAGTCCAAACTGCTCTCTTGACCATTCTATATATTCCAGAATATATTATTAATATATTATCCAGAATATTCCAGAAGCGGAAGTTTTGTTGTTAACATGGCCAAATCTACCAGTTGGGTAACCAAGGGCTGGTATTTTCTCAACGCCAAGATGATACACCTTCTCATTTCAATACCAGCATCACTGTTTGTGTCTGTTGACATGGTTGAATTTACGAGTAATATTAACACACACACACACACAACACGCACACACAAATATATATATATATAGGTATATATATATATTCATATATATATATTCATTTATAATTCAATGAAAATGATTTATTTATTTATTTTATGTATTTTGTATTTATTTATGTAGAATACTAAATTTGTTTCACTGTGACTAAAGTTTTTGGTTTTCTGTGTGTGTGTTTGTTAATTTCTAGCAATAAACTTGTGAGATGGAAGGGGAAAGAGGGTTTGTTAGGCAACATGTTCTACATTTTGTTTATTGTATTGTACTTTTAGAACAAAATCAATAAACATATCATTGAGAAAAAACCCTCTGCTGCATCAGAAGAGTTCCAGAAGCCTGACTCCACACAACAAACCCACCTCTCTCTCCAATGTCTCCCTTCCTGACCCAGATGGGTGCAGAGAGTTCTGCTGATGAGGTTTGAGTAAATGGATTAGTCTCAACCCAGTGACTCTGAATCAGCATGGAATTCTCTATTATGGAAGCTATTCTCATCAAGGAAACAAAAAAAAAAAAGAGACATAATATGTCATTTATACTGCTTCATGTCTAACAGCGATTATGGCCAGTATTCTGGTTAAGTGGTTATGCAACGTTTTTCTGAACTAATCATGAGACTCTGTGTGTGTGTAAGTGTATGTGTGTCTTTATGTGTGTGTATACATGTATGTGTGTGTGCTGGTTAATATCTACAGTAATGAGCCAAAAACAAATTAGGGAGTGATTTTGATGCCTCTCCCTCCTCCGCCTCCTCTTCCCACTCTACATTTACAGGAAATATTCCTCATCTTTCTATCAAAGAGAGGGAAGGGGCTGGTTGGTGGATGACCTTACTTATGCCCGTGTGTCTATTTCTCTGTGGATGGTTAAAGAAAGACGAGCACACATTTTAAATGCATAAATAACTCAGCCATAAAAGTCATTACTACATGCGTGTGTGGAGATGTGACTATACTGTAAGTTTGTGTTGCCGTGGTTTGGCCCCTGACTCTAAATTCCTCCCAAAGAAGCGTTTGACAGGAAGATTCTCATCCTGGTGACCAAAGTTAAATGATGGAAATAATTTAGAATATCAAATCTACATTAAATCAATGCTAAATTCATTTCACGATTCCTAAACATTTGAATTTCACTCTGATCCGGTCTGGACACACGCACATTCGCATACCAGCCAAAACATTATAACCACCTGATTAATATCATGTAGGTCCACATTTCGCCGTCAAATCAGGAAGAGCAAGGGGGAAAATCTCCCCTTCATAAATAAGTAAAAAGATAATGAATACAAGATGTTTTTAGCTTCTTATAAGTAGAAAAATCTGCCAAAAGAACAAGGAAAATTTGCTTGATCTGATGAATTCAATTTAGATAGAAGATTTTAATTGGGGATGTCTTTAAATGAGCTTTTAAAATCTAATCTCTTTAGCTATATTTTACTAACATTAAGTAGATTTTCTGTCTCGGAATCAAGAGGTCGAATTCTTTTAATTTAATTACAGTATTTCTCTTTAAGTTAGCTGGAAATAATTAATTTTGGCTTTGGAGATATTTTAAACATATTTCTTATATTTCACTTGTTCAGTGATTGGGTGTTAAAACAAGTGCAATTACATAATTTGACTAGAAATTAGGCAATTCCTTTTGGTAAGATAAATAAAATTGCGTTTCAGTGAGTGTCTGCAGGAACATTTACGTAGGTGGACGTGTCAAAGTCACATCCACACGAATGGCAGTGCCCATGGTATCCCACCAGAGCATTGCCCAAAACATCACACTTTCTCTCCCAGTTCGGCTTCCTCCCATAATGCATCATGGTGCCATTTGTTCCTCCGGTCAGACACATGATGTTAAAGAAAAATGTGATTCATCAGATGCGGCCGTGTTTAGACATCCAATTATTATGATGAGCTGTCCATTGCAGGCACTTTAGCAATGGTAAGGTGGCAGGATGGTCACTGTGACATGTCTGCACCTACACAGCTGTGATGTCACTGTGTGTTCTGACACCTTTTTATCAGAACCAGTACTAACTTTTTCCGCAAGTTGTGCTTCAATTGCTCTTCTGAGGGGTCAGACAACACAGAAAGAATTGTCTGGACGCTGAAGGGAGAGGACACTGGCATTGTCTGTTCGCCGCTTTTCCATCAGAGTTCTACATTAAAAATGATACATGTTCATCTGCAGCCTCTCCATCCTCATCGTCATCATCATCTCCCCTGTCAACTCTCCGCGCTTGTCTGGAGGAGATAAAGGTGTGGATGAAAAACAACTTTCTCCAATTAAACAGCTCCAAAACCGAAGCTATTTTAATTGGCACCCCACATCAGACCCAGTCTTCCTCCATAACCAGTATTACCTTCTCTGGTCAAGACATTCCCCTCTCTTCATCAGTCACCAACCTCGGTGTAAGATTTGACCCTCAACTCACTTTTGAATCCCACATCAAACACATCTGCAAGATCTCCTTTCACCATCTCAGAAATATTTCCAAACTCCGTTCTTCACTAACCTTGAGTGATGCTGAAAAGCTGGTCCACGCGTTCGTCTCCTCCCGACTGGATTACTGTAACTCACTTCTCATCGGGATCCCCGATAAAAGTCTTCAAAGACTGCAGTATGTTCAAAACAGTGCTGCAAGGATCCTGATGAGAGTGCGTAAACGCGAACACATCAGCCCCGTTCTTCATTACCTTCATTGGCTTCCTGTCTTCACCAGGATTGATTATAAAATCTCTCTCCTCACTCACCAGTGCATCCAGCGTTGGGCGGCTGTGGCTCAGTGGGTAGAACGGCCGTCTCCCAATCAGAAGATCGGAAGGTAGCCGGTTCGAATCCCACAAGGGTCTACTTGTCGTAGGGTCCTTGAGCAAGACCCTGAATCCTTAGCTCCCCGGGCGCTCCACGAGGGGCTGCCCACTGCTCCCTCAGGGATGGGTCAAATGCAGAGAAGTAATTTCACTATGTTGTACTGTATAACTATGTGACTAATAAAGGATTGTTTCTTTCTTCTTTCTTATCCATGGTAACGCACCCCCCTACCTAAATGAACTACTCACCCCACTGACCTCAACACGATCCCTCCGTTCTACCCACTTATACCGCCTCCTCCTTCCCCGGACTAAGCTCAGCACCATGGTTGATCGAGCCTTCTGTTCTGCTGCCCCTCGTCTGTGGAATGCCCTCCCTGACCATCTGAGGGCTGCCCAGACGACTGACACATTTAAAAAAGGACTTAAAACTTTCCTTTTTAGCAGAACCTATAACTGTAATTAACATTGCTCCTTTTTGGTCAGGCCTTTATATAGTTATTTTATTTTTTTATTTATGCTTTTATCTGCTTTTACTTTATAGCACTTTGAGATTTGATCCAAATGTAAAGTTCTTTATAAATGAAATGTATTATTATTATTACAGGTTAGCCTTTGCTGGCCAAGCCAATCAGTGGGCCTTGGACAGAGGTGACATTGTTGCTAGTTTAACAGTTGTCCTTCCTTGGACCACTTTGATAGATTGCAACCACTGCAGACCAGGACCAACCAACTGGAACAGCTCACTATTTGGTCCTTGTCAAAGTCACGCAAATCGTTACAAGATCACCATGATGATGTGCGAGAAAATGCCACGAGAAAATCTGAGACCTAACCACACAAACATCAATAATGGCTAAACTAAGCTCTTGGAATTTCAAGGACGAAGTAATGTTCCATACAAGGATAAACCGTTGATCCCACCTCGTGGCAACAGCTGATCTCAACAACAATAAAAGACTTAAATTTTTTGGGCAAGGCCTACATCCGGCTATTTATGATTTTCTACTATTTTTTAAATAGTGAGTTAGCTAATTGGTACAAGAAAAACTGATGGTGAAGTAATGAATAGGCCAGAAAGTGTTGCTTTGTTGATTTAGAGAACGCGCACAACAGCGTGTGACTGAGGAATTGTGGGATAGTATGAGGAAGTCTGGAGTGACAGAAATATGTTAGAGTGGTAAAGGATTAGTATAGGAGTAGAATGAAAGCAGTGAGGTGTAGTAGGAGTGACGGTTGGGTTCAAGATGGAGGTGGGTCTGCACCAAGGATCGGCTCGGAGCCCCATCTCATTGGCTCTGGTGATTGACAGGCAGACAGATGAGGACTGACAGGAGTTTCTATGGACTAAGATGTTTGTCGTTGACATTGAGATCTCGACTCATTGCAGGAGGTGGGAGACAGGAGAATGATGGCCAAGCTGTCATCTCTTCGGGACAAAATCTCCCACCCCATGCAGGAAACCATCTCTGCACTGGAGAGCTCCTTCATCGACAGGCTCCTTCATCCCAGGTGTGAAGGAGCGATATCACCGATCTTTCCTTCCTGCAGCAGTCAGACTCTACAACCAGCACTGCTAGTCACACACACACACACACACACACACACACACACACACACACACACACACACACACACACACACACACACACACACACACACACACTTGCACTTTGACCTATGGGACAATACACTACTCAACTTGTCCACAACTGCACATTTCATTTAATTTAACTGTACATAATGTTATTCTGTATTATGCTCTTGCTGCTGTAACACTGCAATTTCCCCGTTGTGGGACTAATAAAGGTTTATCTTATCTTATCTTATAGTGAGAGAAGAGAGCCTGTTGAAACAAGGTGGAGAGGTGGAAGTATGCGCTGGAGAGAAGAAGAATGAAGGTCAGTTGCAGCAAGACGGGATACATATGGGTGAATGAAAGGGAGGCAGGTGCAATGGTAAGGATGCAAGGACTAGAGGAGAAGAAGGTGCAGGAATTTAAGAACTTGGGGTCAAATGTTCACGGAACCACAGAGAAGAAAAGAGGTGAAGAAGTGTATGCAGGCAGGTTGGAGTGGGTGGAGAAGACTGTCAAAAAATATCTGTGACAGAAGAGTGGCAGCTGGAGATAAGGGACATGTGTACAAGATGGTAGTGAAAGCAGCTCTGCAGAATGGTTTAGAGACAGTTGCTCTCCCCTTCAGATGTTCTTTGGGATTGAGGAGCATGGAAAGGACTAGAAACAAGTACATCAGAGGGACAACCCAGGTTAGACATCTTGGACACAAAGTAAGAGAGGCCAGACTGAGATGGTTTGGACGCATGAAAAGGAGGGATAGTGGTTATATTGGTAGAAGGATAATGGAAATTAAGATCCAAGGCAGGAGAAAAGGGGGAGACCAAAGAAGACACTTCTGGATGTAGTGAGTGAGGATATGCTGTTGGTTGGTGTGTCAGAGGAAGATGGAGGACAAGATTAGATGGAAACACATGATCCACTATGGCAACTCCTTAAGGGAAGAGCCAAAAGAAGAATATAGGAGCCTAAAAACTATTGACAGGATCTTGAAGGTCTTGATTTTTTATGCAGTTGGCCACCAGCATTGTTTTAGTACAGCACTATTATATCATATTTTACTTGCATTTTGCGCCATCATATATTTAGCTTTTTTTGGTTTTGATCACAATTACTTGATTCACCAGAATTTCACAGCTATTCTCAAAGTACTAGCACCCTCATGCATTCTCACAAGAACCTGCTTCAGTTTAAGTCAGAGTTCATGGGCCGGGTTCAGACTAAATGCTTTTAAATTAAAGGCAGCTCCCTTTTGCTCCTCAGCATATCTGTCAGGGCAGGAGACAAAGTTTTTCTTCTTTGGCTCCGTCTGGGAAGCTCCGCTCTGAGGATCTCATAATGACAAGTTGGCCGACTCTTACATGATTGTGATTATGGTGCTTAGATGCCGGTCTATGTTTTGCAGTTTGTCCCGGCCAAGCCTGTGTGTGCCAGCTCAAATAATGTCCACTCTGGTTGAATAACAAAGCAAGACACAGTCCAGCTTTCCTAGCAGGATACGACTGATGTGTCTCCAGCAGCTTTCGTCATTCTTTGACATATGATCTCACATGTTGATGGCTGACGGGCTTCCTAAGGGCAAATATTGCATACTCCTAAACTCGAGAAACATTTACAGCATGACATCTCGGGAGAGATCGGTAGTATATTTCTGACACTAGGGGGAGCTTTATTGCCAAAAGTTTTTGGATATATCATTCTCCAGTATTGGCCATGTATACTTCACTCTAAAAGTTCATATTTAACTCATTAGGGGAGCATTTTTTTGAAAAACACGGTTTTCCAGGCATATTTAAAAAAAAAAAAATTCACGGATAATTATCAAACGTTTTCAAAAAGGAAAGGTTGTTTGGCCAAGTTTTAGAACTCCAAAAGTAGGCCACAGTTGCAATACGAGCAATTTATACCTTAAAACAGAGCGGGTTTGAACAAATAACCTCACTAAATTATTAGAAAATTTCAAAGCAGACTGGTAAAGTAGAGTAAAACGTCTCACTTCAGCTTTGGAAGACCAAAGTGGAAAAAGTGAGAAGTAACAGAGAGGTGGGAGGTTTTCAAGGTAAGGGCAAATCAAGAAAAGCACAGGAGAGGAATATGGAGAGGAGAGATATGATTCAGCAGCGAGAAGGTGAAGTGGAGTGCAGAAACTTTTTCTCCGTTCACACTGGCGCACAGACACACCAATGTTGTTCCCTGAATCAAGGAAGGATGGGAGATACCGCACATGTATGGTTCTCTCACACGCTTCCAGTATGGTATTAACACATGAGTGAGGATTTTTTTCAAATGATCCACAAAAATAACACATTGCATAACAGTCTTTCTCCTTTCTACTCTCTCTCTCTTCATCTCTCTCTCTCTTTTTTCCCTCTTATGCTGTGACAGGACATGCCCTTTCCTGGCCTTTCATGAAATTTGGAAGCACTGCTTCCAGCTGGGTTTAGCCAGCTTTCAGAGAACAAGTTACTGAGTACAGGGTTCTGGTGGATCTGGCTTTAATGAAATGAAGGGAAAATAGAAGCCAGTGGATGCAACTATAACACAAAGGCTTCCTAACAATGAAAAGACAGTAGTGATTTCTATCTGAGCAAATGCAGTCACCAGGTCCTCTTCTGTGAAGGTTTACCGTTGTTGCAAGTCTTGCAAGTCTCCATTTGTAGAAAATTTGTCTCACTGGATCTGTGGAGTCCCAGAACCCTTTCCAGACTGAAAGATATCAATCACCCTCTGAAGTTTCTATTGATTTTTGCATAGTGTGCTACTGATGGGACCTACTAGCCAACTTCTGCTTCTGAAGATGGTCTATTGAAAGGATAATGTGACTAAACAGGGCTAGAAGGGATCAGGCCTGGCTCGATCCAGTCCAGAACCTGTATTTTATCGGGGTAGGTTTCAGGTTGTTGGAGGTGGAGGCAGCTACTGCAAAGGCACTATCGCCTCAGGTTTTAATCGTGGTCTTGGGACATTTAGGAGCTACCACTTGGTCGACCTCAACGCTCTAGATTGAGTATGAACAAGGGAATTATCAGCTTGGTAAGTTGGTGCCAATCAAATAAGGGCTTTAAAAGCCACTAAGAAAATTTTAAAATTGATTCCGTGACCATCAAGAAGCCAGTGGACGGGTGTAACGTGGTTCTTCTTTTTCCTTTTCAGTCAGGAGGTGAGCAGGGCGACGGTGGCTCAGTTGGTCGGTTGTCCCCTTATCTGAAAGTCAGTGGTTCAATCCATGGCCAGTGCAGTCCACATGTCAAAGTGTCCTTGAGCAAGATACTGAACCCCATGTTGCTCCCAATGGCTGTTCCATTGGTGTGTGAATGATTGCTTGAATGGTTATTGCTCATGATGAGCATGTGGTGCCTTACATGGCAGCCTCTGTGTGAATGGGTGAATGCTGACTCACATTGTAAAAGCGCTTTGAGTAGTCAAGTAGACTAGAAAAGCGCTGTATAATTACAGTCCATTTAGCAGAAGCATTTTTGAATGAGCTGCAGGTGCTAAATGGATGATTGGTCTAAGCCCACATGAAATAATTACAGTAGTTAAGTTAAGACATTATGAAATTATGGACTACTGTTATTGTGCATTGTATCTCCCCGTAGCAGACCGGCAGGTCTTTTACCTTTCTATAATTTTTTTTATCTCAATCGCAATAGGGGAGAAACTGGGTTGGAAAACAGCAGCTCCAGCAACATTAGCAGAGTGACAGGGGCAAACATAAGTAAGAGCGAAGTGTAATAAAAATGTTATAATAGATACATATCCTTGAATAATAAAATGATATTCATTAATTGAACGTTTAATTGTGTGTGTGTGTATGTATATACACACATATATACACAAACATACCTACGGACATGCATACATACAAATTTATCATAAAGGGTAAGAAAAGTTTTAAGTTAAAGTTAAAGTTTTTAACTCGAAATTTGGGACCTATGAATCGACTAAAGGAGCTCTATCAAAGAAACGTCATGTTTTATTCTAACTTTACCTAATATGTTCACTAGGGGGCGCTTTTAACAAAAAAATACTGATTTTACACATAACTTCCTAACCATTGACCCGATTTAGTCCACATTTAGCGCATAGGAATTGACTGAAGGACCTCTATCTTGTATAAATCATATTTCACTCCAGTAATTCATATTTTACTCGAAAAGGTACTTTTTTTATTACAAAGAAACTGAGGACATAATTTCTCTTGTACAAAACAAGGGATTGGGCTTTATTCGGGGGACCCTTACTGTTGAGAGTGACAGTGTAGGCCTAGTTTTTCCACCATGTTCACAAGAAAAGCAAAAAGGAAAACCTTTCCTGAATAGCTGAGACCGGAGAAAAAGATTCAGCTACAGTAGGTGCATGACTGGAAAACTCCAAGTGATTAATTTCACATTTATCCAGTGATAGAACAAAAACTCCTCTCTCTGACCAGCACACAGCTGCTGGGGACTTTCTTCCTTATCTGCCAGTGACCCGATAAGGGAATCAAAAACCCTCACTGTTTCCTTTGTTTCCTCTCTACAACCTCTGCCAGCTCCTTTCACCTAAAACCTGCTTCTCCCCTCCAGCCTTGAGATGAATGCTTCGGATGGGTTTAATTTTTAGCCACATAGCTTTAAACATTTGTTTCCATCTATTCTAAATAGGGCTTTCCTTGAAATAATTGAAATTACATTCCCCTCTTCTCTTTTCCATTTTGCTCATCTACTCCGTCTTGTTTGCACTATAGACACCATCAGAACCTGCTACGATGAAGAGCAAGCTCCTACCTGGCATCCTCTCTCCATTTCCTTGAGCTCCTTCAGCCTCAGACTGCGGTTGTTTGAGAAACACAACCTTGCAACCTGACTCATTGGCTGGATGTTTGGGGTGTAACCAGCTCATCAATCACCAGGTCTAACACATTCTTGCTGTAAATATAATGGTGTTGGATATTACTCCGCCCTCATTATCTGCTATTAGGCTGGGAAAGAACACACAAGCATTTTGACTCTGTCGCCCCCAAATCCTGTCTAGGCTCTAGATGCGGAAGGAATCGCTTCATCGCCTGACTTTTTCAACCCTGGACAGGGCAACTAACCACCAATACCACAGGAGAATGAATAAGAACAAGTCTTGGATAAAGTCATTGGAGTCTGATAGTTGCTTTCAGCTGTTATTTAAGCCTTTGTACCAACTCAACACATTGGAGTCATTAAAGAGGAGAATACCTGCTACCTTCATATCTCAAAACTCTGAATTTAAGATAATTTCCCTGGTATGCTCAACTCTCCAAACATTTAAGCCTCATGTCTTAACATAAATATATTATTAAATACATATATGCTTGAAATCACTACATCACCTTTGATTCTTTTTAAATCTGAAAAAACCTCCCTTTGAAAAGGACAGAAACATATTTACTTGGTCTTTTGGTTCCACTTTAATTCAAAAGATATTCTGATATTTTTGCTCGTTTTCCTCTTATTTCACTTGAAATGTCTCAAATATAAATAGGGTAAATGACCCAGATCGAATTTTACAGAAAGTATCGGGTCCGACAATATGGACTGCCCTCTGGCTACATCTTACCTGTTCCAGTTTGACAATTGGTTGAGATCGTTTCAGCTCCAAGACCACTAATGATGGTCTTTACCAGATCAAACCACACCTATGCTATCGTACACAACAGCCAGTGTATATACCCGAAAAGTCACCAATACCCTTCGTTGTTCAAAGAATTACCCTGATTGAACTCCTCAAATTAAATGTGTTATTTTTACAGTATTTTTGGCGAGAAAAAAAACTCCCCGAAGTGAGCAAAATATAAACTATTCGATTCAAATATGGGTATAGTACGACGGACACATGGATTTATCTGGCTGTTGTCCAGAGGACGCTGGTCGATAGAGGCAGAGGAGGTGGTCCTACACTGTTTGTGAGAGGCAAGAGGGAGGTCAAAATATAAAAAGGGCCATTCATAATAAATAAACCATTACCAAATCTCAGTAGGATTTCTAAAGAAAAAATACCTTCTTTGTAACATCCATGATTTAAATTCAGATGCTATCTGAACAGTGACACCTACAACCAAGATGAAAGGCAGGCTGTGTGAAATATAAAGCAGTGGAGTACAGTCTAAGGTTATCCTTCTCCTTAGGCGGGGTCAATTTAGGCGGGGTCAATTTAATGTATTTCAATGTGCATCTTTTTAAATGATCATCTATGATGATCCTCCAGTAACGCACTTCTAATCGGGATCCCTGATAAAAATTTTCAAAAACTACAGTATGTTCAAAACAGTGCTGCAAGGATCCTGATGAGAGTGCTTAAACACGAACACATCATCCCCGTTCTTCATTCCCTTCATTGGCTTCCCATCTCCACTAGGATTGATTATAAGATCTCTCTCCTCACTCACCAGTGCAACCATGGCAACGCATCCTCCTACCTAAAAGAGCTACTCACCCCACTGACCTCAACACGATCCCTCTGTTCTACCCACTTATACCGCCTCCTCCTTCCCCGGATTAAGCTCAGCACCATGGGTGATCGGGCCTTCTGTTTTGCTGCCCCTCGTCTGTGGAATGCACTCCCTGACCATCTGAGGGCTCCACAGACGACTGACACATTTAAAAAAGGACTTAACTTTTTTGGCAGAACCTATAACTTTAATTAACATTGCTGCTTTTTGGTCAGGTTTTTATATATTTATTATTTTATTTTTTATTGATGCTTTTATCTGTTTGTACTTTATAGCACTTTGAGATTTGATCCAAATGTAAAGTGCATTATAAATTAAATGTATTATTATTATTATTATTTTTTATTATCTGCTGTTGGCCAAAACACAGGAAATGTCCTCCAAGCGAGGACCTCCTTCCTAACCAATCAACAACCAGAAAACAATATTGACATTGCACGTTCCAATGAAAATTCCAACATTTCCTTTTCAGTTCTCTACCATTGTAAGGCGCTTGAGTGTGACGTACTGTTGGTAATGGAGGGATTGATTCATTGAGAATTATTTTCATATTTAAGTAAAAAATATCTTATTTAGGGCTTGTCCAATTAATTTTCCTTGTTCAGCTTTAAAAGTTAACTTGTTAGCTTAGCACTTAATTATAAGTCATGAAAAGCTTACCAGTAATGATGGATTGGAACAATGTTATAATGTTTTCTGTATTTAGATTTTTTTAAGTGTGGGTATACTTTGAAATTACGAAATAAGAAAACATGCAGTTGATGTAGTTCAGGGGTGCTCAATACGTCGATCGCAATCTACCAGTAGATCGCAAAGGTAGTATTGGTAGATCAGGTGACATTAAAAAAATAGACATCAGCCTATCATCCATCCCGTCACTTGATTGATATACAGGGCAGCCAGTCAGATGACATCTGAATTTTTCTGAGACTTTAGTCACTGCGCATGCGCAAAAAAGCGGCGCTAAGTGGCGTAAAACTAACAAGCTAGTCAGCGAGTTAACTCCAATTTAAAGCCCTCGGTTTTTTCTTTTGAACCTAAGAAAGGGTATAAAAATTAGTGGCAAAGCTGAACCATGTAAGAAGCCAAAAACGTATCACTTTCATACGGAATGGGAGGAGGAATTTTTTTTCACGATGACATTTTCGAAGTGCGTTTGCCTCATCTGCCAGTCTACCATCGCAATACCTAAGAAGGGAAATGTGGAGCGGCATTTTCGGACTGTTCATGGAAAATACGACACTGAATTCCCGCTGAAAAGCGAGCTGAGAAAGTGAAAGGTGAAGGAACTAAAATCCCAGTTATCCGTACAGCAGTCATTTTTCACAGAACAAACTTCAAAAGCGAAAGCCGCCACCGAAGCATCGTTCAGAGTTAGTCACGTTATCGTTAATAACAAGAAGTCCTTCCAAGACGGAGAGATGATAAAAGAGGCATTCGTTGAAGCAGCTGACTCAGTGTTCCGAGACTTCAAAAATAGGTTAGAAATATTATCTTTGATCAAAGCTCTCCAGCTGTCAAGAAGTACAGTTACACGGTGCTGTGAGGCCATGGCTAAGGATTTAACCCAGCAACTTTGGAAGGACATCGGAGATTGCGAGTGTTTCTCACTGCAGTTGGACGAATCTACGGACGCGAGTGACACAGCCAGATGTGCATTTTCATTCGTATGGTGTTTAGTGATATCACTATAAAAGAAGAACTATTAACAGTACTGCCGATGAAAGAACAGACGTGAGGAGAGGACATATTTCTGTCTTTAAAACTTTATCGAGAAAACCCAGCTCCCAGTGTACAAATTGGTGTCTATCACCACGGATGGAGCCCCCGCAATGGTTAGCCGCTTGAATCGATTTATTGCCAAGTGCAGGCAGGATGATGCTTTCCCTGACTTCCTAAATTATCATTGCATAATCCACCAACAAGCATTATGCGCTAAAATGCTCAACATGAAAGAGATCATGGATGTTGCAACGAAGATCGCCTGTTCTATTCGCGCCAGATCTCTTCAAAGACAGTTATTTCGTGCACATCTGGAGAAGGCTGACTGCGACCACTCTGAGTTGTTGCTACACACTGACGTGAGATGGCTTAGTCGAGGGAAATTCCTGCAAAGATTTCGAGAGCTCTGTCCGGAGATTAAGGAGTTTTTCCATGTAGCTGGAAATGCAGAATACACGCAACTAAATGACGGTCAGTGGCTGTTAGACTTAGCATTATTAAGCGATCTGACCAACATGTTGAATGACCTTCATCTAGAACTGCAAGGAAAAGACAAAACAGTGATCAATATGATCAGCTCAGTTAATGCTTTCAAACGAAAGATGCAACATCTCTGCTCAAGGCTGCAGCGCCATGATTTGGCAAACTTCCAGAACCTGGCGTCAGAGCTGGAGATGCAAGGCAAGGCCTGTGTGCAACTTGACGGTGCACGCTACACAGAGCGGATTGACAATTGTCTGTCAGAGTTTCACAAACGCTTTCAAGACTTTTCTTTGCTCTAGCCAGTTGCTACATTCATGGGCTATCCTTTTCGGGAAGATGCTGGGGTTGATTCACTCACATCAAAAATTGCAACACTGTTTCACCTGAACTCCTCTGGAATAGAAGATGAGATTTTGACACTACAAGCAGACATTGAGCTGAAGTCCAGAGCCCTTGGACAGTTCTGGAACTTACTCACAGATGTAAAGTACCCCAACATGAGGAAATGTGCTACCTCTTTGACTGCATTATTCGGCTTCACTTATTTATGTGAGTCAGCCTTTTCCCAAATGAAGATCAATAAGTCCAAGTACCGCTCCACCATGACTCATGAACATTTGGAAGTGTGCTTTAGGCTGGCTGTCAGTGGCTACTGTCCGGACTATGCATCCCTGGCTGATTCAATTCAGTGTAAGTCATCAGCATAAACTTGGGTAATGACAAAAAATGTACATAGTTAATTGTGTTGTGCAATATTCGCTCATGCGGATATGTATTTACATCAACACACATTGTAGATATAAAGAATCCTCAATATATTTATAAATAAATATATGTTTTGCATTTTTGTAGTAGGTAGATCATTTTGACTTGGTCATTTTATAAGTAGCTCGTATGCTAAAAAAGTGTGAGCACCCCTGATGTAGTTTAACACAACAAGGACTTCTTGTACTTATATTTTCTCATCAAAGCAGAAAACTCATAACATACCTGCCCAACTTAGCTTCCACTGTACTCCTTCAAAATAAGAGGACTTAACATAAACTGCATGTTAACAGGAAAATACCTCAGATCATTTGCTGAGGCCAAAACCATAAAAAATTATTTCATGTCAGGGTGGATGGGACAATGATTTTAAACATTTGCTGTAAAACATGTATTTGATCACAAAGATCATGAATGAATGACAGAAAGACAAGTATAGTTAATGAAAGCTTAATTTCTGACCTATTAAAAAAAATCTCTCTCCACCGCAACTCCACTGGCACACACACATTCAGAGAAGTATTTCCCGTTACACTGGTGCTGAACTAATGTTCATCCTGCGAGGGGAACTCTTGGAGAAACTGAGATTTTTCCTCAATATTTCAAATTAAATCCCAGTGTTCCAGCATAATGGGTTTGCAAAGACGTTGAAAGCCTGTTGCAGGATCAGTGCATAATGGGGTCAGGATGAGAGATTAATATTACTCCCACGGCTTTAGACACCAACTCATGCCACTTCAAAGCTGCTACCCACTTCCTTTCCAACAACATATGCACAAATATGTGGGGAGACCTTGAGAACATGTAGCTGATTGTACTATATTATGTTAGGACATCACGGGAGACTCGCTACAGGAAGGAGTATGCAGCCTTTGCCATACAATAGAGCAGAATCAGACTCATTGTAAGAGAAGGGAAGCAGGAGATCCAAGCAAAATAAACCCAATCTCATTCATGGATTTTTTGCAGGTTACATAAACACACACTGGTTTCATCTACACACCACAGCACTAATTTCCATTGCATTATAATCCAATTGCAATTAATCGGATCATAAAAAACATGCAGGAAAAGACTTAAGGCTATGGGTGAGTTTGAAAGTAGCTGACAGAGTTGATTGAGAGACCCTTAAACAAGCAAACAAACTACCACTCAGTGAAAATGGTCACACGTCACATCAGGTCATCATTGTGAACATTTATCCTCAAGCTTCCCCTTGTGAGTCTGTTTGTAGCTTACCCGCTTGGCCAGCAGATCTGCATTGGAATGTATGATAGGGATGGCAGCAAGGATCACGGGGGGACTCCGGGTGCCCCCGGCCAACATAGCTTGCACAGATGCCAGCCACTTCATGACGGTGAGTGTCCCCGAAAAAATGTCCGTGAAGGTATACAGGAGTCAAACACAGCCTGAAGGTGGATGCAGAGGACTGAGCAGAGAGACAGACGTCCGTGTTTTTTTTAATCCCCCCATCACTCCTATCACCATCTGTATCGTTCTTCAAATTCTGCAGCCATGTTACTTTTGCCATGACTTGTCACACAAACACACACACAGTCCCATAGCCATCAGACACAGAAGATAAGGATAGATGGTACTGTCTCTTCATTAAATATGCAAGTATCTGCAATGGAGTAATGGATAGCCAGATGGATGCACACAGAGAAAATATGTTAATATACTGAATATAATGACCACCAGAAGTTCGGGTACCTTATAATAGGAAGTGCATAGCTGTGGACAATTCTGAGTGTATAATGATGGATGGATCTGGTAAACACAGGGAATTGGGGGATCATTTTTGTACATTTTTTGGGGGAGTATCTACAAGGTACAGAAGTGGACCTTTGGGGGATACATGCAAATCTTTTTACAAAGTTAGAATTGACAGCAAAGGGTACAAAATTGTACTATTAATAAGGCAAAGGTACAAATTCTTGATTTATTTAAGATTTCTTTTCAAATTAAATAAGCTAAAATCAGTGTAAAAGCACCAAATTTTGTCACAGCTTTGTACCTTACCTTAGGTTATCAAGGACAGATTATTTATGGCCCATTGCCCTGCCGTACCCCCAACGTGACACGATCATAGGTCTTCTCTAAAGCCACAAAACACATGTAGACTGGGACAAGCAAACTGCAATGCCCCCTCAAATTTTGCTCATATTCAGAACCAGGCACGATCCAAATGGTTCCTTCTTCTCTGTGGTTCGAAAATTTGTCAAAAGCACCTTCTAAGAAACCTGGAGTAAACTTTCCAGATGAGCATGAGCACAGGATATCCCTATAAATGACACCTATAAATTTTCCTCCTTCAGAAATATGAACTTCAGGAGAAAATTCAAAGTTCACTATCTGCCTGTTGGGGCCAATGCAATGAAATAATGTCACTGTTCACTCAATAATCCTAATGTTAAGGCTTATCAAGTAAAGCCATGAGGGAATAAATCCAGACTCTTTTTCAATCTTTTAACAGCAATGTCTCAGTTGGAGAGTTTTCTCGAGCTGCTAGATATGACAGCATCAGTGATGAGGCTACATTAATGTAACTGTAATAACAGCAAAAATAAAAGGAAAGTAAAAGTTTTCATACAGCACTTAAAATTACGTGTGAGTGTTGAGAGGATAGTTCATCTCCTGCCAGGGAGCGAACTGGCAGGAGTTCGGAGTGCGAGTTCCGAGTTGCTTTCTCCTCTTGCTTTCAGAGGAGAAAGCAAGAAAAATAGCTCCCTGGTTTACATCATATTTAGTATTGGAAGAAATTGTGATAAGCAGAACAAATGGAATTCAAGTATGAGCAATTGTATGAAGTGAATTACTCTTATGGTTATTAAAGTCCATAAGAGAGGATCTTTATGAAAACCACACTCGTTTAACAAATGTAAGCGTTTTGAAGGCGACTAATCCTTGATGGGGGCTTTGACACATGCAGGGTTAGACTATATTATTGCCAGATGAAATATAGGGAGGGAGGAAATGTGTGATCTGTGCATCCCACTGTAGATCTGTTTGCATAAGCTGGGCTTCAGGGTCCGACTGGGAGGGATGTGGCCATATGTGGAGGCCGGGCGTCCATCCCTGCCGGTAGTCGTGTGATATTGGTGGGGGTACAGCCAAATCTCAGCCTTCATTCACCTCTTAATCCCCTGTTTCAGTGTGACATCGTATATGGCACAGATAGGCTGGGCGTGAGGAAAACATCTCACATTAAAAGCGAGGAAGCCGACACAGAGATCTGAAGTGACAAGCATAGCCGAATTCTGATAACTGGTATATCATGACTGAGCATGTGTATATGCGTCTCCAAACAAGGAGCTGTGCCGGTGGAGACATCAGTGCTGCCTAATCTCCCACAGAGAGACATTTCCAGTAACAAACACTGAATCATGCAAATCATGTCACAGTGAGCCAGCGAGCCCTGCTCTCCTGATTCCTAATGAAAACTCTTGCTGTAATGACTCCAGGATTAACCTGTGAAGGACAAAATTAGAGCTGCGATGAAGCAAAGCCCAACCATAGCTCCGACACAAATGCAGCCGCACGGCAGAATACAAGTAGTGTGCCTGTTGCAGGGGCAGAAGGGAAATAAAAGCAGTGCGGCTTATGAAGGAAAATATTATGATAATGAAAGGAGACTAAGAGGCAAGAACCAAAGACCATCTGCCAAAGTCCATTATGATCTGGATAACCAAAGTCCCATTATAATCTAGATCAATACAGTTCCATTACGATCTGGATTACCAAAGTCCCATAATGATCTGGATAACCATAGTCCCATTATGATATGGATCACCATAGTCCCATTAAGATCTAAATTACCAGTCCCATTAAGAACTGGATTGCCAATCCAATTATGATTTGGATCATTCCGTATGTTACCTAAGAATCAAAACAGAGGTCAAAAAAGTTTAGAAGAACTATATTACTGATAGAAACAAGAAAAAATACTTGATTAATTTTCCGCAAAACGATATGTTTAATAGTTTATTTGTTAGGAGTGAAAATTGGCGCATTTTTCATCAACAAGCCGAGGATGTTACATTATTTTTCCAGGTCAGTGTGTCTGCAGTGTTTGGACTACAGTCCATGCTTGCCTGAAAGACAAAACCCAGAGCCAAATAAGTCCAGACCTTTCTTTTGAAGTTGACTGTGCTGAGGAGGGAGGGTGTTTGTTTTCTTATCATCGAAATCAACCCAGAGCCTCTCTTATCTGGATTATGATAGCTGGACATTTAAGAGGACATTATTGAGTAGTGGGGGGCAGAAAAGTTGGTGTTTTAGAAATGTGAGGGGGAAGTAAGGTTCTTTGCAGAGCCACTGGGATGAAGAGCTCTGCTTTTGCTGCCATTTAATGCTTAATTTGGAGTGGTACTTGAACCCATCATAGATGATTGTGCTAAATTCTTCCCTCTACTACAGACTGGACGCTGCATGTTTTACAAATACAGCATCATCCATCATAACGCCATACTACAGAAGAGAAAGGAGCCCCCCTCTCTGCTAAAGGGCACTCGGGCAAAGACTGGGACCATCTTTCGTCTAAATGTGACAATAATAGCCCTTCAGGTCAAGCTGGTAGGGCTAATATGACTAACCATGAGTGGAGTTATGACATTTCGAACTGCGAGCCTTGGAACTCTTCCACATTCCTTCTTGCTCTCACATCCCTCCCAGAATTTCATCGCTCACTCCTTGCTGAAATGCCCCAGCAGAGATGGCTGCTTTCATCAAACTCTAAGCAGACAGGCAGAAAATCAAGAGAACTGTAAATGTCTCTGCATGAGAGCGGCATTAATATTAATTCCCAGTAGACAGAAAAGGGCTTTTCCAAAGGAGGCCGGTCAGTGCTGGGGTCTCCGCCCTTGGATAAAGCGATCGGGGAACTGCAGGTCTCGCTACAGCTGTGGCTCAAATGTCTATTATTTTAGGACGAGAAGTGGATTCAATGCAGATCAAATATTTACTGTTCAACAGCCATGAGTTGTTATATTTAACTGAACTCTGCCACAGATAAGGAAAGTGTGTTTTAGAACTTCTGACAGAATGTACCGTTTCTGTGTCCAAAACAGATACCTCAAGATTAATCTCAAACTTAAATCAAGGCGAGTAGCTAAATCTTTCTAACAGGACCAGAGAAATACATTTTCCAATATCACATGTGGTTTGCATTTCAAGAATTAACAGCAACTTGCTCTGAGAAAAAACTAATTTCCTTGTTCATCTTATGGACAATAGATCAACCATGTCACCTGGAGTAAATGCTTGGACCCTGCTTGTTCTAAAGTCTCCGCCAGCTATATATATTTATGGGTGAAAGTGAGAGATAAATTAGATTCTGTTTAGCCTAGTCAAAAATAAGTCCAACTGTATTATGTTATTCTGTACAGTCAGGAATACGGATGGACCAGCAATATATTAGCCATTACCAAAGAATTGATAAGCTCCTGGACAAACAGTGCCACTATTGGTGTTCATGCAATTTTGATTAATACGAAAATAGCTGAATTTTCTACGGAGAGGTAAATTGAATCATTAGTGGGAACAATACAGTTGTCTGTTCCATGTCATGAAACCAGTCATCATGACAGACAGAAATTCAACCAAAATGAAACAAATTCAATATGTACTATAAGGTTGTTCTACGTAACTTGTACACCTTGTCTGATTCTTATTGAACTCACCAATTCACCTATGCACCTGGAATAAGTCCACTCCATGTTTTTGGATTGTGGTAGAATGCTGGAGTTCAAACACAACAAAGAGGCCCTGAGGACAGGGGTGGATTTTAACCCATGACCTATGAGGCAACCGTGCTACCCACAGCGCTATCATACTAAATTGAAACGCTATCATGTTAAATTGTAACAATACAATTGTTACAAATGTCCTCATATTAATCACATTGAATAATATGCGACATGATGCATGTTTACAGTGTAGGCTAAGCAGACATGAACAGTTTTAGAAATTACTGCAAAAACTATCAAAATAGCAACAGTAAAAGACCATCAAATACTATATCCCAGTAGTAGATATACTGTTATCATAAAACAGTTCATAACTAGACTAGGCCTAAGCTGTCATCCTCGACAGGAAAGGTATAACGCTGAAAAGCTCCCAATCCCCTGCATTATCCAAGCAATACAATTGATTGAACTCCTTAAATTAAATAGGAAGTAATCTCCGAAAAACAGTTTTTTTTAGGGAAAAATATGTACAATTATGAACTATTACAGTAAAATATGATATATAAATAGATCTCCTTCATTCGACTTATGCACCACATTTGGCCCTAACCCAAAAACTTTTGGAGATAAAGCGCCCCATAGTGTCTAAAATATACCAACCAGCCGAAAAAAAAAAAAAAGTCGAAAAAAGCTTATTCGATAAAACTCAGATTACATTCTGTACGACCTTAAGATTTTGTTCATATCAATTCAACTTATGTGAAAATCTAACCAATTGCAGTTTCCCGCAAACTTCCCGAAAATAGATAACAATTCTTAAATCAACAGTACAGTATGTTAAATTCCACTGTTATAACATGTAGAAATGATGCACTTTCATTGTTAAAATTACATTTTTGTTAAAATAACTAAAAAAAAACCATGATGTTACAAGTAACTTCCTGAAAAATAAAAATATCATTCTATATAAAACGTTTTACTAATTAATATTTAAATTTAATGGTATAAAGCATTTATTCATTCATCTTCAAATCATCATCATATTTTCATTTATACAGAAACAATTTAATAAAAGTATGGTATATACTTGTACTAAAATAATGACAACTTGAAAGTAAGAAATATGTCTACATATACGGTTATTTTGAATAATTTTATATGATGTCCTTGTCCTCTGACACTTAATGTGCTATATTCAATCGACACTAAATTGTAATTAAAAACATACATTGGTTGTATTTTTGTTTTTAGGTGCTAGGATATTTTTAAAGAAAATTACCCTAATGAGTTTTATCACTGATCTTTATAGTCATTTACCACAAACAAACAACAGTTCCGAGCTGTAATTACAATTTCCAAAAAGGAAATCGGTAATTATACGGTGCCGAAAGGAAAACACCATTAATTACACAGATTTCTCATACATTATAGCATGACATCTTCCGTAAGTTGGCAAAAGTCAAACAGCAAAGCTCAACCCATTCCCCATGGCCACACAAAACCTCAGCAGAATATGACAGGTTTGCCACCAGTCATATTCTGTCCCTCATTGCCAGCATTGCGTTAACCGCTGATATTAGCTGCTGGGATTCCTCCACAGTGAGTTGAGCTATGCATGAGAAAGAAAAGGGCCTGTTTTCAGTAACAGACAAATGTTAACATAAATGTTCTAAATGATGTCAGTATTTGGACAGCATGGTGGATCCAAAGCCACAGAGCTGCACCCAGATCTGTTTACCTCAATAATTGAACACGGTTTCTTTTGTTTTCTCAAACAAAAGATAATAATAATGTTTTCTTGCATTATTATATTCAGGCATTATTTTTGGAACATAATCAGTGATGGATTCTTACAATAAAGCAGCCAACGTATTCCTAATATGAGGAGCTGCAGAATTAAATTTGCTTTTACAGTCACATAGAATTACACACTTAGTACAACATTGGAAAAAAAATGTTCTCTGCATTTGGCCCATCCCTGATGAGTAGTTGACATTCCTATATGGCACCCAGTATTCAGTATTAGGCAAGGTCTCAGTGGCCTGTTCTACATCGTGAGTGATTCTTTTTAAATGAGTCATAAACTAATTCTTGATATCAAAATAGACTATTTTCTTTGAAGAACTCTGGCGCCTAAAGGGTGCCAACACGAGGCATTTGTTCGTGATAGAGATGAAATGCATGTTTTTACAACAAATGT